>RBNI01001157.1:0-24032 GCA_003990745.1 Jimgerdemannia flammicorona | reverse complement strand
TTTTAAAAAAAAAAAAAAGGGTTTCAATCATCAACATCAGCAAAGTCAATTTGACATTGCTATATGACCATCTTGTCATCTTCAGTCAATCTGACAGAAGCTATGATGAGATTCTGCCTAAATTGTGGACAGAGTGAAACTCCAGTTAATTTGACAGGTGTTTCATACACTTCTCTCCAGCGTAATTGTGGCATGATGATTTTATAGTGTTGGTGCCATTCTCATTGTCCTTAGTCAATTTGACAGAGATTTATATATGTTCATGTGATATCTTAGTTGTGATGTCATTCAAAGATTATGATAAGCTATTATGTTATCTAGTGGCTTGCATTACACTGCCGGGTTTCACTCATTCCAATGCCTCCCCTCTCCTTCTATGCCTTGTCTCCTTGCCTCGCCTCGCTGCAACCCCCTTGTCTTGCCGCAACCCCCTTGCCTTGCAACCCCAGTCAGCCAGTATGTTCAGGCTTGGAGAAAAAAAAAAACAGAAAATATCCTAAGGTTTGGAGTTTCATTCAGGATTCTTCACATTGGTTCATTATGCTGACTTTCTATGCTGGCTCAAGGGGGAACTTGGTAGAGGAGAACTCGGTGGAGAACTCAGTGGAGGGGAGGGAAACTTGGTAGAGGGAACTAGTGGAGGAGAATTCGGTGGTGGGGAACTCAGGAACTCAGCGAGGGGAACTTGGTAGAGGAGAACTCAGCAGAGGTGAACTTGGTGGAGGGGAACTTGGTAGAGGGAAACTCAGTGGAGGGGAACTTAGTGGAGGGGAACTTGGTAGAGGGGAACTCAGCAGAGGGGAACTCGGTGGAGAAGAGCCTTGCCTCATTGCTCTTTTCTGATACCTTATTTTGCTGCTCATTCCAATGCATCTTACCTTGTTACTCATTCCAACACCTTGCCTCTCATTCTAATACCTTGTCTTGTCACTCATTCCAATGCGCCTCACCTCTCATTCCAATGTGTCTCGCCTTGCTACTCATTCCAACACAACCCCAGTCAGCTAGCATATTCACAGAGGGGGGGACTTTGGCAGAGGAGACTTCAGCAGAGGGGACTTCAGCAGAGGGGACTTCAGCAGAGGGGACTTCAGCAGAGGAGAATTTGGTGGAGGGGACTTCAGCAGAGGAGAATTCAGCAGAGGAGAATTCAGCAGAGGGAACTTTGACAGAGGGGACTTCAGCAGAGGGGACTTTGGCAGAGGGGACTTTGGCAGAGGGAACTTCGGTAGGGACTTTAGCGGAGGGGAGGGGACTTCAGCAGAGGGGACTTTGGCAGAGGAGAATTCGGCAGAGAGGACTTCAGCAGAGGGGACTTTGGCAGAGGGGACTTTGGCAGAGGGGACTTTGGTAGGGACTTCAGTGGAGGGGAGGGGACTTCAGCAGAGGGGACTTTGGCAGAGGGGAATTTGGCAGAGGGGACTTCAGCAGAGGGGACTTCAGTCTGCTTCACTGCTTCGGTTTGGTCTGCTTCTCTGCTTTGGTTAAGTCTGCTTCACTGCTTCAGTTTGGTCTGATTCACTACTTCAGTTTAGTCTGCTTCACTGCTTCAGTTTGGTCTGTTTCACTATAGTTTGGTTGCTTCACTACTTCAGTTTGGTCTGCTTTGCTGCTTCAGTTTGGTTGCTTCACTGCTTTAGTTTGGTCTGCTTCACTGCTTCAGTTTGATCTGCTTTGCTGCTTCAGTTTGGTCTGCTTTGCTACTTCAGTTTGGTTGCTGACATAATTAACTTGCTGCTTATTTCTACTTACATCTGTGCTCAGCTTGCTTCAACCCACTTAGTAAGTAGCACCTGCTTTGGTTTGGTCTGCTTTACTGCTTCAGTTAAGTCTGCTTCACTACTTCGGTTTGATCTGATTCACTGCTTCAGTTTGGTCTGCTTCGCTGCTTCAGTTTGGTCTGCTTCACTGCTTCAGTTTGGTCTGCTTTACTGCTTCGCTGCTTCAGTTTGGTCTGCTTTACTGCTTCAGTTTGGTCTGCTTCGCTGCTTTGGTTTGATCTGCTTCGCTGCTTCAGTTTGGTTTGCTTCACTGCTTCAGTTTGGTCTGCTTCACTGCTTTGGTTTGATCTGCTTCGGTTTGGTCTGCTCTGCTGCTTCGGTTTGGTCTGCAGAACCATAGCCTCATCAAATCAGCTTGCTAATTATCCATTATTGCTGTGAAGCCAACTTACCAAATTATCCATCATTATAAGTTTATTTATTATATAATTTTTATCATAATTATATATTGTTTGCAATATTCATAGTATGCATAGTGGGCATAATGAGACAGATTATTTACATATGGCACATTGGAATATATTCTTTTTTGATATTAATTAAGTCAGTTTTTGTTATTCCATGAATATTTTATAATTGATTCAGGGTCAGCTGGGCAGTAATATCATATATTTTTTGTGCATCTTGAATACACTTATTCACCTGTGTAGTCTTAAGATGAGGTAATGCCAATTGGACTAGTTTAGCAATGGCTTGCTCTCATCCTAAATCTGTTTCTTCCTGTCTCTGTTTATATTCATCCTGGCATAAGGCTTTTCCGAAAATGTGGTAATTTTTGAGTATGTCTTCAGCAGTGGCATTAGTGGCCTGGAGGTATAAATCTTTGTATAATCCAATAGGTTCTGAAGGTTGTGCTGTAACTGCTTCTTGGGCTTTGTGTAGGGCTGCACTGATTTGTTCAGATGTTTTGGTGTCTTTGGCTTTCTTCGGGGCTTGTTCAATATCTTCTTCAGCTTTTCATTTGATTGTTTTTTGGCCTGGCTATAGGGTGGTAGATACTTTTGAAGCTTTCTTCCAGGCTTGTTGATTGTAGTATATTTCAGCATTTCATATGGCACTAGCTTTGGCTTTTCGCTTCATCCAAATGTATTCATCATCATCAGAGATATTCTCATTACTGGCTGAAGATAGTAGAGGGGTGACTCCAGTTTTTGGCATACAAAATATTCCTTCATTAAGAGTGATTCGCACTTCTTTCAATGTTGATTTGATAAGGAAAGTTTGTATTTCATAAATGTGGTTTAGAATTTTGGGTGAAAGATTGAACTGGGTATGTGGAATGCTTATCTTTTGGTTATTGACAATAATTGTCAAGTTTCATCTATTTGGTTATCTTTTTTTACAAACCCTTGGTCACAAGTAACCTCAGCCACATTAGCTGGTACTTCAGCTACAAGATTTCAAAGGTTTCACTGTCACAGCAAAGGTTTCACTGTCACAGTACTTATAGCAGAGCAGTGAATCAGACCAAACCAAAGCAGTGAATCAGACCAAACCGAAGCAGTGAATCAGACCAAACTGAAGCAGCAAAGCAGATCAAATCAAAGCAGTGAAGCAGACCAAACTGAAGCAGCGAAGTGGTGAATCAGACCAAACTGAAGTAGTAAAGCAGACTTAACCGAAGCAGTAAAGCAGACCAAACTGAAGCAGGCACTACTTACTAAGTATGTTGAAGCAAGCTGAGCATAGATGTAAGTGGAAACAAGCAGCAAGTTAATTATATCAGCAACCAAACTGAAGTAGTGAAGCAGACCAAACTGAAGCAGCAAAGCAGATCAAACTGAAGCAGTGAAGCAGACCAAACTAAAGCAGCAAAGCAGATCAAACCGAAGTAGTGAAGCAGACCAAACTAAAGCAGCGAAGCAACCAAACTGAAGCAGTGAAGCAGACCAAACCAAAGCAGCAAAGCAACCAAACTGCAGTGAAGCAGACCAAACTGAAGCAGTGAAGCCAATGAAGCAGACCAAACTGAAGCAGTGAGGTAGACCAAACCGAAGCAGCAAAGCAGACCAAACCAAAGCAGCAAAGCAGATCAAACCAAAGCAGCAAAGCAGACCAAACTGAAGCAGCAAAGCAGCAAAGCAGACCAAACTGAAGCAGCAAAGCAGACCAAACTGAAGCAGTGAATCAGACCAAACCAAAGTAGTGAAGCAGACTTAACCAAAGCAGAGAAGCAGACCAAACTGAAACAGCAAAGCAGACTGAAGTCCCCTCCACCAAAGTCCCCTCTGTCGAATTCCCCTTGCCGAGTTCCCTCCACCAAGTTCCCCTCCCCTCTGCTGAGGTCCCCTCTGCCGAGTTCCCCTCCATCGAGTTCCCCTCTGCCAAGTTCTCCTCCACTGAGTTCCTCTTGCTGAGTTCCTGAGTTCCTCACCCCCAAATTCCCCTCCACCAAGTTCCCTCCACCAAGTTCCCCTCCCCTCTGCTGAGTTCCCCTCCACCGAATTCCCCTCTGCCAAGTTCCTCTCCACTGAGTTCCCCTCTGCCAAGTTCCCCTCCACCAAGTTCCCCTCCGCTGAGTTCCCCTCTGCCAAGTTCCCCTCTGCCGAGTTCCCCTCTACAGAGTTCTCCTCCACCGAGTTCTTCTCTGCTGAGTTCTCCTCACCAAGTTCCTGAGTTCCCTACCACTGAATTCCCCTCCACCAAGTTCCCTCTACTAAGTTCCCCTCCTCTCCACCAAGTTCCCCTCTGCCGAGTTCCCCACTGCTGAGTTCCCTTCTGCCAAGTTCCCCTCTGCCTCTGCCGAGTTCTCCTCTGCCAAGTTCCCCTTGCTGAGTTCCTGAGTTCCCCACCACCAAATTCCCCTCTACTAAGTTCCCTCCACCAAGTTCCCCTCCCCTCCGCCGAGTTCCCCTCCACCAAGTTCCCCTCCACCGAGTTCCCCTCTGCCGAGTTCCCCTCTACCTCCGCCGAGTTCTCCTCTGCTGAGTTCTCCTCCACTGAGTTCCCCTCCACCAAGTTCCCCTCTGCTGAGTTCTCCTCTGCCTCTGCCAAGTTCTCCTCTGCTGAGTTCCCCTCACCAAGTTCCTGAGTTCCTCACTACTGAATTCCCCTCCACTAAGTTCCCTCCATCAAGTTCTCCTCTGCCGAGTTCCCCTCTGCCAAGTTCCCCCTCTGCTGAGTTCTCCCTCTGCCGAGTTCCCCCTCTGCTGAGTTCCCCCTCTGCCGAGTTCCCCCTCTGCTGAGTTCCCCCTCTGCTGAGTTCCCCCTCTGCTGAGTTCCCCTCTCTGCCAAGTTCTCCCCTCTGCCGAGTTCCCCCCTCTGCCGAGTTCCTGAGTTCCCCACCACCAAATTCCCCTCCACCAAGTTCCCTCCAATCCGCCGAGTTCCCCTCCACTGAGTTCCCCTCTACCAAGTTCCCCTCTACCGAGTTCCCCTCTGCCGAGTTCCTCTCCACCGAGTTCCCCTCCACCTCTGCTGAGGTCCCCTCTGCCAAGTTCCCCTCTGCCGAAGTCCCCTCTGTTGAATTCCCCCCTCTGCCAAATTCCCCTCTGCCAAATTCCCCTATGCTGAACATTTACGAAATCGAACTTCTTGAATGCGAGCAGTGAGTTGGAATGCAAGGGATTGAGCAGTGAGTTACTGAGCAGCAAGTTAAAACAGTACCAAGCAGCAAGTTGAAATGTGTAGGGGATTAAACAGTGAGTTGTTGAGGACTGTCCTATTGCCAGAATTGGACTAGACTGCTCATGCTTTATGTGTCAATTATCAGGCTGAGAATTTTCATTCTTGTTTCATTCTGCTGAAGAAGATATATACAAATGTATATTATATTTAAAAAAATGTATAATAGTAATATTTTTTATTCTTGTACTAGTTAAAAGATATGTTAGTAAATATGATTATAATTTTTAGGGAATTTTTTCTATGTAATAAAGACTATTTATCAGTGTAAGAAGTAATTTTCAGGAGAATTTATCAGAGCATAAAATTTTTTTTTGGCAGAACTTCCCCTGCATCCTTAAATCTCACTAGCGCTAATACACATAATGAACCCTTTCCAGTGTTGACCAACTGTTTGACACAATTCTAAAAAATAAAGCATGAAAAAAAAAAAAAAAAGAGGCAATACTAATTCAGTCTGTCATATTATTAAGTGCCTGGCCACAACCCCAGTGCTGGCCAGTGTGGAGTGCTCGATACCTTGACATGCAACAGAAATTGTGGATTACGTCACCTACGACATAGTGATCAGCCTTGTGGCCCACACATTTCCACGGGCCTCCAATCAGAGCTAAAATTGAACATCTTTCCGCAGCCTTAATACAGTATGGCACATCTATAAACCTCAAAAATTTTGAAGGAATAGAACATAACAAAAAATATATATATTAAAAATCTAATTCTATAAAATGATTCTTTGATTGATTTACTACAATGTAATAGAGCCAGAATTTTCATTTATATTTCTATATAATTTTTAAAAAAAAAAAAATTATTATGTTGAGTCAGATTATGGTACCAGTCACATACATCTTAAAAAGGAAATCATCATATAAATTTTATAATACTATATAAATTTTATAATACTAAATTTTATAAATGAAACCATGTACATATCATATAGACAGATAATTAAAAGGTAGCTGCTTCTTTCTCTGCTATCTTACCAGTTACAATGATTCGGTAGATAATCTTCCAAGTCCACTTTCCATAATTATTACCTCCTCTATCTCAGGTTGGTTTGCTGTACCTGTTGCAGAGCAGTAGAAGGGAGACAATGGTGATGAGTTGCCCTTTTATCAGTGTCTGATCAGTGTCTTCTCTACTTTTTTACAGATTCTAGTACCTTTAGCTATATCTAAAGTATATCTATTTTAGTATGATGTCTTTTTCCTTTTGTTGTTGTCAACAAGGTGCTGTCTTGGTACATTATGGGTTATGTAGGAAGTCAGCCAATCTTGGGTATCAAGTGCCCAGTATAGGTTACCTACAGGTCCTTGATGCTTGTAATGGAGCTCTCTGGCTTTAGTGAGCTTCCTGGCAAGTGCAATTCTGGTATAGGTGACTGTTTTTCAGATATTATTAGAATGGGAGAGGAGATAGCTATCACAGATAAAAGAAAGGGCAATTATAGTAAATCAGTAGGGTACCAGGCTGGGGGCAGTCATTGAGGCTAGGGCAGATGCTGCTTCAGTGGGGCCTTTTGATTGGTGCAGAGTGATTAGGTGGTAGGTGTTACTCTTTGCTTCTTTTGGCAATTTGGCAGATTAGGCCCCAGTTGTTGGGAGAGATTGAGAGGCCCAAGGCTACCCATTTTAGATATCTTAGCTATACTCAACTAGAACTGGGAGCTGATATAGCAATATGATTGAGGTTTGCAGACTTGAGTAGTGGAGTATTGAGAGTCTCCTCCTACCTCATATGTAAGTCCTTTACTTACCTCAACTGAAAGAACCAGGCCCTACCCATCATGATATACTTTGATGAGAGTTTTTCTTTATCTGTCATTCTCCTTAGGGTGATAGGGGCTATTCTATTCAGCTCAGACATGGCCTTATATATATGTTGGGGTCTCAGGCATACACTTTCAGTCATTGATATATAGCTGGATTCTCCCTAGTAGTAGGAAGAGCATAGTATATAGAATGAGGTATGGGCTGCTATAGGCCCTGCTGCACCTGGTATGGTCAAGCTGCTGAACAATAGCTAGTCTAGATTAATAAGGAGACAGTACTTGGTGGGTGGTGGAGGAGTGTTTTGGCCTATATAGTCTAGGTTCTCTTCTAATAAAAATCTGTAGAACTTTGAGTTTGTTAAAATAATAATAATAATAATAATAATAATAATAATTAAAAGGTAGATATATATATAGACAATTGAGGCAAATATTCATTATTTATTTATTATATATTTATTATTATTTAGGAATTTGATGATAAGAATGATTTTTTTTACTATTATGATGACTGATCCAAATTAGTAACATGAAACAGGGGAATTAGACATTTGATTGTGGTACCTGAATCTAATTCTCAATATAGTTTAGCCTTATAAATAGCAGTCATATTCTGCGAAGTACAGAAACTTTAACATTTGCAAAGATTTAGAAGATGTTAGAATGTTTGCAATCAGCAAAATCCTAACAGATGTTAAAAGATTCGATACTTACAGAAAATGACTCACTACTTAGCCACCTTATAGCTAGCAAACTTGTATAAATAACCCAGTATCTTCAAGTGAATAAACCTCAGATCGAAATAGTTTAAGCAAAGAGAAAGCAAGGAACTAGTAAGCCTGCAGGCAGATACACTTCAAACTCACTCATCCCTGCACCTCAAGGACTCTGCAGAGTCAAAGAAGAGCAAGTTTTCAAGATACAGAAATCTGACATACTTCAAAGGTTAAGCATTCACTATGTTACAACTTGGTGCCCATTGGCTGGTGATTCAAGATAAATCCCTCACTTTCAAGCTGAACAACAAACAACCACCACCACCCAAACAACCATACAAACCGAGGCAAGATACTAAGACAAGATGGATATGAGATCATCAGTATTCTACAGATATACCTTGGATGAATCAATCATCATCTTCATCAATGATTTCGAGCAGTATACTACTGTAAGAACCCTAACAGCAGCACAGCAAGTAGCCCTCATGCCCTTCAGCCTACGAGGTCCTGCCAGAGCAGCATTTACAGTTGCAACCCATGTAGGAAATAATGCTGATGCCATACTGACAGCACAGAAGACCTGGCTTCGAAATATCTATTATACAGACAAGATTAAGCAAGCTCTGAAGGATTAGCTCAATATAACATGCCAAGGAATGAGTGAGGATCCAAACACATTCTACACCCGAATCTGATATCAGATAATCCTTACAGATTATACTGATGCTATCTGAGATCAAGTAGCTGAAGCAAGCTTCATAAAAGGAGTCTACCCAGAGATAGCTATGGCCATTTGCTCATCACCAGTAGTTCTGGATCTACCACAAAAGGTCACCTATACTCAGCAGTATTGGATAGCCAGACATCTACAAGACCACACAATGGAAAGAGTTACTGGAGTTAGAATTAAAGCACTGAAGGCAACCAGTGTGATCTCCACCACAATGATCAATCAAAATACATCTCAAATGAGAGCTACAGAGCAGTAAAGAAACAGTGACCCCATGGAGGAGCTTACCAAGCAGTTTGCTGAAATGACTGCTCACCTAGGGGATGTAGTAAAAGAAATTAGAGGAAGAGATCACCACCTGATTCAGAAGTTTGCCGCCACCTCAGACAAGAAGAAAGGTACCTGCTATAGTTATAAAGAAGAAGGCCACTACTCATATGAATGTATGAGTGAAACTAAGTGCAAGGCCCAGCTGAGCAATGCTACTAAAAACAAGGAACAGGCCAACATCACTACCTTCGAGGAAATTGGAGAGTCAGATGAAGAATGGGAGGCCTATCCTGCACAGACTACCAAGAAGGGTGTTCACAAGGAACCCTACAAGAGACCACCAGGAAGACCCAAGAAGAACCCAGTGGAAAAACAGATGGAAATGGCCACAGAAAACTAAGCCAAAGAAATGGATCAAGATATAGAGCTCGAGCAGGCAGTCTAAGACATTATCTGAGGAACCACTCTAGCTAGCGAAGGAGAAAAGGAGAAGAAGCTTCGCAAAACCAAGACTTTCAAGTATAATATCTTCAAGGATCTCAGCCAACAAAAAGTCAATGCAACCTTCGGCCAGCTCACAGAAATTCCTACATTTAGACAGCAAATGAGATTCAGACTTGCTGAAACAACTAAGGAACAGGGTTGGAAGATAACTGAAGCCAACAATGTTCAAGAAGATTCTGGAGAAGAAAGTGAAGACAACCACAAGACTTCTACCTATGCAATCTGCCAAATTGAAGACAGAATCTTTGAAGCCATTATAGATACAGGAGCAGGAGGATGCCTCCTCAGCAAGAAGGCAGTAGACTGCCTGGGATGGGAGGTTGAGGAAGCAACCAAGTTGGTGTTTGTTACAGCAGATGGCACAAGAGCCACCCTTCTGGGAAAAATCCGAGATGTTCCCATCAAGTTTGGAGGAGCAACAACTATCTCAGTGGATGTGATAGTAACCAATACAACTAACTATGACATTCTTATTGGCAACCAGTGGCTTCACAAAGCCAGAGCAATAATCGACCTGAATGCTCAGAAGATGCAGATTATCTACCAAGGTCAGAAGATATGAATTCCCATCAATGTCAATAAGAGAGTACTCCCTGAGATGGAGAAAGATGAGCAAGAAGAAGCTTATATGGTAACTATATAGAAAAAGAAGAAGTCGGATAGATGAGTGAAGAAGAATGGTGTAAGAAGATCACAGAAGGATATGCACCACAAGGAGTCTGCCCACATAGGATCTGAATGTACTATATGGAGCATGTCAATGAGTGCTACCAGTGCACCAGCAAAATCAAGGAAATCTACCACCAAAGAAGAGAGAAGACTCTCAAGGAACAAGCCAAAGAGGAAAAGAAGGAGAAGGAGGAAGATGATGAACCACCAGCCCTTCTGGAGGACAGTGATGATAAAGAAGAAATCAAGGTCAAAATCCAAAAGATTCACCCTGATGTAGTCTTGCCAGAATACAAATCGAAAAATGCAGCTGGAATGGATATTGCCACAGTAGAAGAAACTGTACTTGAACCCCAGACAACTACTCTACTTGCAACTGGCCTAGAGATGACCATCCCAAAGGATCATGTTGGGATCCTCAAGACAAGAAGTAGTTTGGCAAAAAGTGAAATTACAATTGAAGGAGGAGTCATTAATTCAGACTATATTAGAGAAATACTACTCATCACTAAGAATCACAATCCTACTATTCTATTCCCAATCAAGAAGAAGGACCGACTGGCACAGATGTTGATCTTCCCAGTCCAACAATCAAAGATCATAGAAGTCAAGAAGTTGGAGGAAACAAAAAGAGAAAAGAAAGGATTCGGATCCACAGAAAAAGGAGTATTCACCAGTACCAAGATCACTGAACTGGATCATAAGAAGGAGGAAACCACAAACAAGTATAGCTACACCATTGGAAATGAATTCCCACTCAAGGAGGAACTCAAGAAAATACTCCATGAATTCAAGGATATCCTCGCCACAGACTTCAAGGATATCAAAGAAAAAATGCCACACTACTATCATGAGGTAGATATTGGAGACATTAAACCAATTTACCAAAAAGCAAGACCTGTCCCGCCAGCCTACTGGGAATGGCTCAGAGAAGAAATCAAGCAGATGGAAGAAGCTGGTATTATCAAAGAAGCCAGTAGTCTCTGGTCTTCACCAGTTGTACTAGCTCCAAAAAAAGGAAGCAAGCCTGGAGAATTTGCCCTAAGACTCTGTGTTAACTACAGAAAGCTCAATGAAGTTATCAAGAAGGATCACCAACCACTGCCCCTCATCAGTGACATCCTTATAATACTAGGAGATGAAGCATAGTACTACAGCACCTTGGACTTATACTCAGGATTCCACTAAATCAGACTCACAGAAATGGCAAGTGAAAAGTCAGCCTTCATAACCTCAGATGGAACCTACATCTACCTACAAATGCCATTCAGGATATACAATGCACCAGCAAGCTTCTAGCAAATGATGAACAAAATCTTCCACTATGATATGGGAAGATGGATGATAGTTTATATTGATGATATAATCATCTACAGCAAGACACCTGAGGAACATCTGCAGCACATACAGCAGATAATGGAAAGTCTGAGAAAGCATGGCCTATACATCAAGTCTAAGAAATGCAAGTTTGCAGAAATCGAGATCTCCTACTTTGGCCATGTTATCAATTGAGATAGAACATACATGGACTCCCTCAAGATATAAGCAGTAGTAGCATACCCAAGGCCCACCACTGTCACAGAAGCCCAAGCCTTCATGGAACTCACCTCCTACTATCATAGATTTATTAGAGAATTTTCCAACATCGCAGGTCCAATCTATGAACTCAACAAGAAGGACATCAAGTTCCAGTAGACTGGCAGACAACAAAAAGTATTTGATGAACTCAAGGTCAGACTGACCCAGGCACCCATCCTCAGATGACCCAATTAGACTCAAGAATTCATCCTGCAAACTGATGTAAGTGTACAGAGACCAGGAGCAGTCCTAGCTCAAAAGGAAGACAAGAAAGAGTATGTCATTGCATATCTTAGCCATGGAACCCGAGGAGCTGAAAAAGAATATGAATCCTATAAGTTGAAATGTCTTGCAGTCATCTGGGCCATAGAGAAGTTCCACTACTACCTGGCTGGAAGACACTTCACTATTCAGATGGACCACTCAGCTCTTACCTGGCTACTGACAACCAGACAACCCAAAGGAATCTATGTCAGATGGATAATGAAACTATAAGCCTATGATGTAACCATTGTGCACCACCCTGGAAGAACAAATTCCAATGCAGATGCTCTCTCATGGACACCCCGAAACACCTCCAACCAACAAATTAATTATGAATAAGGAGCTCTACTACAGAATCATCACATATCTGGAATAGCGAAAGATGCCCCAACATCTGAAAGAATGGACACAACTGAAAGGAAAACTACTAGTTATACCAGAACACAAGAAGGAGCAAGCAATGAAATCAGTACATGAACTTGGCCATCTAGGAGGAACCAATATATATGATAAGGCAAGAAGAATGATATGGTGGTCAGGAATGGAGGAAGATATCAGACAATTTGTCAAAATGTGTGACAAATACCAGAAACGAAAACAAGACCAATGAAACCAAGCCCCAGGATCAGTACACATAGAACTGATACTATTTACCTATATAGCAATAGATGTAATTGGCCCCCTACCCCTAACATTGTCATCATAGACCTTTTTACAAAATGGATAGAAGCAGGACCCCTCAAGGAAGCCAATGCATAGTCAATTACTGATTTCTTCTACAAAGAAATCATCTGCCAGTTCAAGACCCCAATGCAAGTAACTACAGACAGAGGAACAGAATTCATGAACCAGTTCTTTGAGGTTCTCTATAAGAAGTACAAGATCCAGCACATTCAAACCACAGCCTACCACCCTCAAGGAAATAGACAAGCAGAAAGGACAAACAAGATCCTCAAGAATGTTATCACTAAGATCTGTGATAACTATGAAAACTGGGATCACTATCTGCCAATAGCATTATCAGCCCTTCGGGATATTAGATCACAAAGTACTCATTTTACCCCTTGGGAAATACTATTTGGAGAAGAAAGTTCTCAAAGAACCCTATCATCCAATAGAGATGCTGTATGGAAACAAGTGGATATGGAGATATGGAAACTGCACCAAATCAGGAAGAAGGCTGAGGATTACATAAACAAGATGCAGACACTATAATAGAATAATGTGGAAAAGATTCACAAGCTCCTGGAGATTATCAAGATAGGAGACAAAGTCTTGGTATATCAGAACATGGTAGAAACTTCATGGTTACAAAAGCTGAAGCCTAAGTAGGAAGGACCTTACCTTGTGCAAGATATAAAAGGGACCACCTTTTGGCTACAAAAACTCTCAGGCACAATCATCCCTACTGCCATTTACCAAAACTGACTCAAGAAGTATCATGACCAGTCAACAAAGTAATGCTGCTACCCTCAAGATCACTAGTATGGCCCAGTGAGCTATAGAAAGACAGTAGTATTCCACCAAGCCATTAATGATAGAGGAATCCTTTGACAGCATCCAGAGTATAGTGCAGATGCACTTATTACAGATCTCATATTTCAAGGCCTACCAGAACTGAACCGAGTTCCAGGAATACTTCAAGTTGGGACAGCTACTGAATTCAAAACTGAAGATGGGAAAAGAAGACTGGATCAAGGAATGTCAGCTCTCCTACATTCAAATTACAATTGCAAAAAGAGTATACAAGTTATTCAAGGATGATAAAGCAGCCTTAGCCCACTTCTGAGAAGTAACCCCAGGAGACTTTGGATATATCAAGAGACAATACTGAAAGAACATAATGACACAAATCACACAGTACAAGGAGATACAAATCATAGAAGCCTGGGAATTTGAGTGAATAGGATGCTCTAAAGATGAATCACCTATTCAGGAGGAAGATGTGACAGCTGATCCAAATTAGTAACATGAAACAGGAGAATTAGACATTGATCACGGTACCTGAATCTGATTCCCAATATAGTTTAGCCTTATAAATAGCAGTCATATTCTGCAAAGTGCAGAAACTTTAACATTTGCAAAGATTTAGAAGATGTTAGAATGTTTGCAATCAGTGAAATTCTAGCAGATATTAAAAGATTTGATACTTGCAGAAAATAACTCATTACTTAGCTACTTTATAGCTAGCAAACTTGTATAAATAACCCAGTATCTTCGAGTGAATAAACCTCAGATCGAAATAGTTCAAGCAAAGAGAAAGCAAGGAACTAGTAAGCCTGTGGGCAGATACACTTCGAACTCACTCATCTCTGCACCTCAAGAACTCTACAGAGTCAAAAAAGAGTAAGTTTTCAAGATATAGAAATCCGATGTACTTCAAAGATTAAGCATCTGCTACATTATACTATATATTCTACTTCTTTTTCTATTAATCCTTGATTATATATATTTATATATCTAAAAGATTTTCTATCATATTTTCAAATAGTTGATAATTTAATACTATCTAAAGCTTGAGAAACAATTTCATTTAAACCATTCTAAGTATAATCACAATATTCTCTTGTAAATAATTTTGTAACTCCTCAAAACACTTCAATATAATTAAGTTTACAATGAAATTTAGAATAAAAAATAATTTTATAATCAGCTACAGTAATAATTTCTTCAAGCATATACTTTTGATTAAGAAAATCAGATTGTAATTTTAAAATTCTTTATGCATAACAATTATTTCTTTCATTTTTAATATATAGTTGACAAATTTTTATTCTATAATCCTCTTTCTTGTAAAATTATTTTCATTTCTTTTAATTGACCTCTTTTTTCTTCTTCAAAATAATCATCTGTAAAATTCATTAATTGAATTTGACCATTTTCTAAAATTGTATTTCTCATTTTTTTTTATTTTTCTCCCCAACCTAAATTCATTTTATTAACATTCAAAACATCATCTGAAAATACTTAATGTACTGTTGAATTATCAAAAGCAAAAATTGCAATACAATTAGGATGAGTAATTTCAAAAATAGAAATTACTTTTTCTTTTACTTATTTAATAATATTTTCTACAGTCTACCAACCATCTCCTTTAACTCCTGGTCTAATAATTTCTCTAGTGATTTTAAATATATTGGGAAACAATAATTGTTATTCTTTATTTAAATATAAAGTTCCAATTATTTTAGTTAAAAATTCACTCACCATTAGTATATATCCTTTTTCTTTTTTTCTTAAAGGCATTTTATCTTGAGAATACTAAATTAATTTTTTACTCTTATTTGAATAAAAAATATATTTATCATAAGTAACAAAAATATGATATTTTTTATCAAATTCAAGTTTATGATAAATAAGATTTTCAATATACTTTTTATCAGATATAATTAAAACTTTTTTATAAATATTTATTTAATTTAAAAATATATAACCATCATAATAAATTCCTTTTTAACTTCACTTAAAGTTCAACCTTCTTTTTCTAACCAATTTTGAACTATATCTTCATGAATAGTTTTTAAAATTCCACAAGTTGGAAAAATATTTTCATTAACATATTTTTGATGTAATATCAAATATATGTTCTCTAAGATATTGTAAAACTTTAAGATGAATATCTTTATGAGTTAGTAAACTTTTAACTTTTGTATGTTTATCTTGTTTTGATAAAGAAAGTTGATGAGTTTCAAACCATTCTTTTGACCAATTTATAATATAATATATACTTAAAGATTTCCATTCTAAACCAATAGCAATAGTTATACTTACTTTAGAAATATTATAACCTATTTGTCTAAATCTTAAATATTAAATAAGAGTCATTAATTTTACTTTTAATTATTTATTAATATTTAGTTTTTCTAATTTTTTTTCAATATTTTTAATTTTATCTTGAAAATTATAATTAATATCTTCATCAGATAAATATTCAACTTTATCTTCATTCTCAATATTTTTATTTTTATCTTTAATATTTATATATTTATAATAATCTATAATTTTAGCAGAATCTATAGCTACTTCTTTATTTTGTTTTTTATATCTTTGTAAAGTATATTCTGAATTATCAGATCTATATATTGTAATTAATAAATCTGTTATTTTTTGACTTTCATTAAGAGTATTAATAAATTTTCTATTGTTATTAATTAAAAGATAAATCTTCTTCTATTTATTTTTCTATTTCTTCTTCACTATCACTTTTTGTTATAACATAATAAGATTTATAATTATTTATAATTTCTTCTTCAATATTTTTAACATTTTGAGATATATCATCTTCAATAGAATGTGTTTTTTTTTAATAATATTTGTAAATGAACAAATTGTCTTTTTGATGCTATTTTTTTTTTATTGAGATAGAATAATGATTAGAACAATGATTGTAATAATGATTAAGATGGAAAGACAATCGAGATGATGATTGAGATAGAATAACAGTTGAAATAGAATGATAATTAAGATGGAATAATGATTGAGATGATGATAATTGAGATGAAATAATGATTGAGATAGAATAAGATTGAGATGATTGAGATGATTGAGACAGAATGATAATTGAGGTGATTGAGATGACAATTGAGATAAAATAATAATTGAGAGAGAATAATGATTGAGACAGAATGAGATTAAGATAATTGAGGTAATTGAGATAGAATGATGATTGAGATAATTGAGATAATAATTGAGACAAAATGATGATTAAGACAGAATGATAATTGAGGTAGAATAATAATTAAGATAACAAATAATAATTGAGATGACAATTGAGATAGAGACAATAATTAAGATGGAATAATAATTGAAATGGAGAATTTTTAAAAGATATCTCAAATGAGATAATATAAAATAAAAAGTCAGTTAGTTTCTTCTTCAGAATTTTTAACTCAGTTGCAATAATTTGAGAACTATCAACTTTAGCTCCAAAATATAAGTTCTGGCATAATTAAACCTTTTCTTCAAGAAATATAAAACTATATAAATCTAAAATCCAATTAAAGTATGTTTAAAAAAATATATATATATATATATAGTGTAATGTAGCAGACGCTTAACCTTGTAAGTACATCAGATTTCTGTATCTTGAATTCTTGATCTTTTTTGACTCCGCGGAGTTCTCAGTATGCAGGGGTGGGTGAGTTCGAAGTGTATCTGCCCGCAGGCTTACTAGTTCCTTTGCTTTCTCTTTGCTTTGAACTATTTCGATCTGAGGTTTATTCACTCGAAGATACTGGGTTATTTATACAAGTTTGCTAGCTATAAGATGGCTAAGTAGTGAGTCATTCTGCAAGTATCGGATCTTTCAACATCTGCTAGGATTCTGCTGATTACAAACTTTCTAACATCTTCTAAATCTTTGCAAATGTTAAAGTTTCTGCACTTTGCAGAATATGACTGCTATTTATAAGGCTAAACTATATAGGGAATTGGATTCAGGTACTGTGATCAAATGTCTATTTTCCCTGTTTCATGTTACTAATTCAGATCAACTTTCACATCTTCCTCCTGAATAGGTGATCCATCCCTGGAGTATCCTATTCACTCGAACTCCCAGGCTTCTACGATTTGTATCTCCTTGTACTGCACAATTTGTGCCATTATGTTCCTCCAGTGTTGCCTCTTGATATATCCAAACTCTCCTGGAGTTACTTCCCGGAAGTAGGCTAAGGCTGCTTCGTCATCCTTAAATAACTTGTGTACTCTTTTTGCAATCATAATTTGAATGTAGGAGAGCTGACATTCCTTGATCCAGTCTTCTTTTCCCATCTTCGGTTTTGAATTCAGTAGCTGTCCCAACTTGAAGTATTCCTGGAACTCGGTTCAGTTCTGGTAGGCCTTGAAATATAAGATTCATGATAAGTGTATCTGCACTATACTCTGGATACTGTCGAAGGATTCCTCCATCATTGGTGGCTCGGTGGAACACCACTGTCTTTCTATAGCTTGTTGGGCCGTGCTAGTGATCTTGAGGGCAGCAGCATTACTTCGTTGACTGGTCATGATACTTCTTGATTCGGTTTTGGTGAATAGTAGTAGGGATGATTGTGCCTGAAGTTTTTCATAGCCAAAAGGTAGTTCCTTTTATATCTTGCACCAGGTAAGGTCCTTCCCACTTGGGCTCCAGTTTTCATGACCATGAAGCTTCCACCATATTCCAATACACTAGGACTTTGTCTCCTATCTTGATAATCTCCAAGGGCTTGTGGGTCTTTTCTGCATTGTTCCATTGAAGTGTCTGCACCTTAATGATGTAATCTTCAGCCTTCTTCCTGATTTGGTGTAGTTTCCATATCTCTGTGTCCATGCGTTTCCAGACAGCATCTCCATTGGATGATAAGATTTCTTGAGAACTTTCTTCTTCGAACAGCATTTTCTGAGGGGTGAAGTGGGTGCTTTATGATCGAATATTCCGAAGAGTGGATAATGCTATTGATAGATAGTGATCCCAATTTTCATAGTTATTACAGATCTTGGTGATAACATTCTTGAGTATTTTGTTGGTTCTTTCTGCTTGTCCATTTCCTTGAGGATGGTATGCTGTGGTTCGAATATGCTGGATTCTGTATTTCTTGTAGAGGATCTCAAAGAACTGGTTCACAAATTCTATTCCTCTGTCTGTGGTGACTTGTACTGGGGTCTTGAATCGGCAGATAATTTCTTTGTGAAAGAAATCAGCAATTGACTGTGCATTGGCTTTCTTGAGGGGTCCTGCCTCTATCCATTTTGTGAAGAGGTCCACAATGACAATGATATATCAGTTGCCAGTCAAGGTCAGGGGTAGAGGACCAATTACATCCATTGCAATGTGGGCGAATGGTACCAGTTCTATATGCGCCGATCCCGGGGCTTGATTTCATTGGTCTTGTTTTTGTTTCTGGCATTTGTCGCAGGTCTTGACAAATTGTCTGATATCTTCCTCCATTCCTGGCCACCACATTGTTCTTCTTGCTTTATCGTATGTGTTTTTTCCTCCTAGATGGCCAAGTTTGTATATTGATTTCATTGCTTATTCCTTCTTGTGATCGGGTATGACTAGTAGTTTTCCTTTCTTCAGTGTTTCTCCATCGGTTTCGAATTGTTTCCATGTCCTGCTGATAATTGTTTGTGTCCATTCTTCTAGATGTTGGGGCATCTTTTGCTGTCCCAGGTAGGTGATGATTCCATAGTAGAGTTCCTTATTCATGATTGATTTGCTGGTTGGAGATATTTTGGGGTATCTGTAAGAGGGCATCTGCATTGGCATTGGTTCTTCCTGGGTGGTGTACGATTGTTACATCATAGGCTTATAACTTTATGATCCATCTGGCATAGATTCCTTTGGGTTGTCCAGTGGTCAGTAGCCAGGTAAGGGCTGAGTGGTCTGTCTGGATAGTGAAGTGTCTTCCAGCGAGGTAGTAGTGGAACTTTTCCACAGCCCAGATGACTGCAAGGCATTCTAACTTGTAGGATTCATATTCTTTTTCAGCTCCTCTGGTTCCTCGGCTTAGGTATGCAATGACATACTCTACTTTGTCCTTTTTCTGGGCCAGGACTGCTCCAAGTCCTTGTGTGCTTGCATCTGTCTGTAGGATAAATTCTTGAGTCCAATCAGATCTTCTAAGGATGGGTGCCTGGATCAGCCTGACCTTGAGTTCATCAAATGCTTTTTGTTGCCTGCCAGTCCATTGGAACTTGATATCCTTCTTGTTGAGTTCGTAAATTGGGCCTGCAATATTGGAAAATCCTCTAATAAATCTGCAATAATAGGAGGCAAGTCCCATGAAGGCTTGGGCTTCAGTGACTGTAGTAGGTCTTGGATATGCTACTACTGCCTGTATCTTGAGGGGGTCCGTGTGTGTTTCATCTCGGTTGATAACATGTCTAAGGTAAGAGATCTCGATTTCCACAAACTTGCATTTCTTCGGTTTGATGTAAAGACCATGCTTCCTCAATCTTTCCATCATCTGCTGGATGTGCTGCAGATATTCTTCGGCTGTCTTGCTGTAGATGATTATGTTGTCTACATAAACCATCATCCATCTCCCCATGTCATAGTGAAAGATTTTGTTCATCATTTGCTGAAAGCTTGCTGGTACATTGCATATTCCAAATGGCATTCGCAGGTAGACATAGGTTCCATCTGGGGTGATGAAAGCTGATTTCTCACTCGCTGCTTCTGTGAGGCCAATTTGATAGAATCCCGAGTATAGGTCCAAGGTGCTGTAGTATTGTGCCTCATCTCCCAGAGTTATAAGAATGTCACTGATGAGAGGCAGTGGTTGGTGATCCTTCTTGGTAACCAAGTTGAGCTTTCTGTAATTGGTACAGAGTCTTGGTGCAAATTCTCCTGGCTTGTTTCCTTTCTTTGGGGCTAGTACAACTGGTGAAGCCCAGGGACTACTGGCTTCTTTAATAATACCGGCTTCTTCCATCTGCTTGATTTCTTCTCTGAGCCATTCATGGTAGGCTGGCAGAATGGGTCTTACCTTCTGATAGATTGGTTCAGTATCTTCTGTGTCTACATCATGATAGTAATGTGGGGTTTTTCCTTT
Source organism: Jimgerdemannia flammicorona (assembly GCA_003990745.1). Classification (NCBI taxonomy): domain Eukaryota; kingdom Fungi; phylum Mucoromycota; class Endogonomycetes; order Endogonales; family Endogonaceae; genus Jimgerdemannia; species Jimgerdemannia flammicorona. Next base: position 3,585 of record RBNI01001157.1, on the reverse strand, counting down.
GATATCTTTGAAATCTGTGGCAAGAACATCCTCAAATTCATAGAGTATCTTCTTGAGTTCTTTCTTGAGAGGAAATTCATTCCCAATAGTGTAGCTGTACTTGGTTGTGGTCTCCTCCTTCTTGTGATCTAATTCGGTGATTTTGGTACTGGCGAATACTCCTCTTCCTGTGGATCCGAATTCCTTCCTTCCTCTCTCTGTTTCCTGCAACTTCTTGACTTCCATGATCTTCAGTTATAGTACTGGGAAGATCAGCATCTGTGCCAATTGGTCCTTCTTCTTGATTGGAAATGGGATTGTAGGATTGTGATTCCTTGCAATGAGCAATATTTCTCCAATATAGTCTGAATCGATAACTCCTCCTTCAATGGTGATTTCGCTTTTTGCCAGGCTGCTTCTTGTTTTGAGAATTCCAATGTGGTCCTTTGGGATGGTCATCTCCAGTCCAGTTGTGAGTAGAGTAGTTGTCTGGGGCTCCAGTATGGTTTCCTCCACTGTGGTGATATCCATTCCAGCTGCATTTTTTGACTTGTATTCTGGTAGAACTGCATCAGGATGGATTTTCCGAATCTTGACCTTGATCTCTTCTTCATCGTCACTGTCTTCTAGGAGGGCTGGTGGCTCATCATCTTCCTCCTCTTCCTTTTTTCTTCTGGCCTGTTCTTTGAGAACCTTCTGTTTTCTTTCATGGTGGATCTTCTTGATTCTACCAATGCATTGGTAGCAATCATTGATATGCTCCATACAGTACATCTTGATTCCGTGGGGGCAGACTCCTTGTGGCATATATCCTTCTGCAATCTTCTTGCACCATTCCTCCTCACTCATCCATCTGACTTTCTTCTTCTTTTTCTGTGTGGTTACCATGTAGGCTTCCTCTTGCTTGCCTTCTTCTTCCTCTATCTTGGGGAGCACTCCTTTGTTAACATTGATAGGGATTCGCATCTTTTGTCCTCAGTAGACAATCTGCATCTTCTGTGCATTCAGATTGATTATTGCTCTGGCTTTGTGAAGCCACTGGTTGCTGATAAGGATGTCATAGTTGGTTGCATTGGTTACAATCACATCAACCAGGATGGTTGCTCCTCCAAACTTGATGGGAACATCTCAGATCTTTCTCAAAGGGATGGCTCTTGTACCATCTACTATGATGAATACTAGCTTGGTTGCTTCTTCGATCTCCCATCCTAAGTGATCTACTGCCTTCTTACTGAGGAGACATCCTCCTGCTCCTGTGTCTATAATGGCTTCAAAGATTCTATCTTTAATTTGGCAGGTTGCATAGGTAGAAGTCTTGTGGTTGTCTTCACTTTCTTCTCTGGAGTCTTCTTGAACATTATTGGCCTCGGTTATCTTCCAGCCTTGCTCCTTGGTAGTTTCTGCCAGTCCAAATCTCATTTGCTGCCTGAATGTGGGGATTTCTGCCAGCTGGCCGAAGGTAGTATTGACTTTTTGTTAGCTGAGATCCTTGAAGATATCATACTTAAAAGTCTTAGTCTTGCGAAGCTTCTTCTCCTTTTCTCCTTCACTTGCTGGAGTGGTTCCTCAGATGATATCTTAGACTGCTTGCTCGAGCTCTATGTCTTGATCCATTTCTTCAGCTTGGCTTTCTGTGGTTGTTTCTATCTGCTTTTCCACTGGGTTCTTCTTGGGTCTTCCTGGCAGTCTCTTGTAGGGTTCCTTGCGAACATCCTTCTTCATGGTCTGAGCAGGATAGGCCTCCTATTCCTCATCTGAATCTCTGATCTCCTTGAAGGTGATGATGTTGGCTTGCTCCTTATTTCTAGTAGTAGCATTGCTTGGCTGGGCCTTGCGCTTAGTTTCACTCATACATTCATATGAGTAGTGGCCTTCTTCTCTGCAGCTGTAGCAGGTACCTTTCTTCTTGTCTGAGGTGGCAGCAAACTTCTAAATTGGGTGGCGATCTCTTCCTCTGATTTTCTTTACCACATCTCCTAGGTGAGCAGTCATTTCGGTGAACTGCTTGGCAAGTTCTTCCATAGGATCGCTGTTTCTCTGTTTTTCTGTAGCTCTTAGCTGAGGTGTGTTTCGATTGATCATAGTGGTAGGGATCACACTAGTTGGCTTGGGTGCTTCGATTCTAACTCCAGTCACTCTTTCCATTGTGTGGTCTTGTGGATGTCTGGCTATCCAATATCACTGAGCATAGGTGACCTTTTGTGCCAGATCCAGGACTACTGGTGATGAGCAGATGGCCAAGGCTATCTCTGGGTGAACTCCTTTCATAAAGGTTGCTTCAGCTACTTGATCTCGGATGGCATCAGCATAATCTGCGAGGATTATCTGATATTGGATTCTTGTGAAGAATGTGTTTGGATCCTCGCTCATTCCTTGATATGTTGTATTGAGCTGGTCCTTCAGGGCTTGCTTGCTCTTGTCTGTATAATAGGTATTCCAGAGCCAGGTCTTCTGTGCTATCAGTATAGTATCAGCATCATTTCCTGCATGGGTTGTAGCTGTAAATGCTGCTCTTGCAGGTCCTCGTAGGCTGTAGAGCATGAGGGCTACTTGCTGTCCTGCAGTTAAGGTTCTAACAGCAGCATACTACTCGAAATCGTCTATGAAGATGATGATTGATTCATCCAAAGTATATCCATGGAATATAGGTAGTCTCATGTCCATTTTGTCTGATTGTGTTATATGAGTTCTTGTGATAGCGGTTGTTCGTTATTCAGCTTAAAAGTGAGAGATTCGTCTTGAATCACCAGTCAATGGGCACCAAGTTGTAATGTAGTGGACACTTAACCTTGTAAGTATGTCGGATTTCTGTATCTTGAATTCTTGATCTTCTTTGACTCTGCAGAGTCCTTGGTATGCAGGGGTGGATGAGTTCGAAGTGTATCTGCCCACAGGCTTACTAGTTCCTTTGCTTTCTCTTTGCTTTGAACTATTTCAATCTGAGGTTTATTCCCTCGAAGATACTGGGTTATTTATACAAGTTTGCTAGCTATAAGGTGGCTAAGTAGTGAGTCATTCTGCAAGTATCAGATCTTTCAACATCTGCTAGGATTCCGCTGATTGCAAACTTTCTAACATCTTCTAAATCTTTGCAAATGTTAAAGTTTCTGCACTTTGCAGAATATGACTGCTATTTATAAGGCTAAACTATATAGGGAATCGGATTCAGGTACCATGATCAAATGTCTATTTCCCCTGTTTCATGTTACTAATTCGGATCAACTGTCACAATAAATAATTTTTAGATCAAAGTAAATAAATCTCAGTCTAATTTATAAAGTTTACTTTATTAGTAAATATAAAAAACTTTAAGAGATCAGAAAAAATTCTAAAGATCAATATATATTAATCTAAAGTATAAACTTAGAGATTAAGAAGATAAATCTCTTTTGTTATAATATTAATACTACTATATATACTATATTAAATTAAATAGTATTTAAAGAAAGATTGAATTAGAAAATTATTACTAAAATAGAAGAACAAGAGTTAAGACTTTTATAAATAGTATATTAAATTATATTTAAAATAATAATAGATATAAAATATATTATAATATATAATTATTTAATAATAATATAATGGTTCTAGTTTTTTTTTTTTTTT
>RBNI01001156.1:0-24047 GCA_003990745.1 Jimgerdemannia flammicorona | reverse complement strand
ACCAAAAAAAAAAAAAAAAAAAAAAAAAATTAAAAAAAAAAAAAAAAAAAAAAAAAAAAAAAAAAAAAAAAAAAAAAAAAAAAAAAAAAAAAAAAAAAAAAAAAAAAAAAAAAAAAAAAAAAAAAAAAAAAAAAAAAAAGAGAGAAGAAAGTGAACAAGAGGAAGTCTATATAGTGACAACTTAGAAAAAGAAGAAAAAAATCAGATGGATGAGTGAAGAAAACTAGTGTAAGAAGATTATAGAAGAATATATACTACAAAAAGTCTGTCCCCATGAGATCTGAATGTACTATATAGAGCATGTTAATGAGTATTATCAGTGTACTAGCAAAATCAAGGAGATCTACTACTAAAGAAGAGAGAAGGCCCTTAAGAAACAGGCAAGAGAAGAAAAGAAAATGAAAGAAGAAGAGGACAATAAACCACCAGCTCTTCTCAAAGACAGTGATGATGAAGAGAAAATCAAGTTCAAGATTTGGAAGATTCATTCTAATATAGTCCTACCAGAATATAAGTCAGAAAATACAGCTAGAATTGATATTGCCACAGTGAAGAAAACTGTACTCAAATCTCAGATAACTACTCTACTTACAACTAGTCTGGAGATGACAATCCCAAAGAATCATATTGGGATTCTCAAGACAAGAAGCAGTCTGGCCAAGAGTGAAATTATGATTGAAGGAGGAGTCATTGATTTAGATTATACTAGAGAAATCCTACTCATTGCTAGAAACCATAATTCTACAATATCATTTCCAGTTAAGAAGAAGGACCAGTTGGTATAGATGCTGATCTTTCCAATCCTACAACCAAAGATCAGAGAAGGGAAGAAGCTGAAGGAAACAGAGAGGAAAGAAAGGATTTGGATCTATAGAAAGAGAAGTATTTGCCAATACTAAGATCACCAAGCTAGAGTACAAAAAGGAGAAAACTACAAATAAGTACAGCTATACTATTGAAAATAAATTCCCACTCAAGATGGAGCTCAAAAAAATACTCTATAAATTTGAGGATATTCTTGCTATAGACTTCAAGGATATCAAAAAAAAGACTCCACACTACTATTATGATATAGATACTGGAGATACCAAACCAATTTACCAGAAGGCAAGATCTGTCCTATCAGCCTACTGAGAATGACTCAGAGAAGAAATCAAGTAGATGAAAGAAGCTAGTATTATCAAGGAAGTCAGCAGCCCCTGGTCTTCACCAGTTGTACTAGCCTCAAAGAAAGGAAGCAAGCCTGGAGAATTCACCCCAAGACTCTGTATTGATTACAGAAAGCTCAATATAGTCACCAAGAAGGATTGCCAACCACTGCCCCTCATCAGTGATATCCTTATAGCTCTGGGAGATAAAGTACAGTACTATAGTACCTTGAATCTATACTCAGGATTCTACCAAATCAGACTCACAGAAACAGCAAGTGAGAAATCAGCCTTCATTACCCCAGATAGAATCTATGTCTACCTGCAAATGCTATTTGGAATATGTAATATATCAGCAAGTTTCCAGCAAATGATGAATAAAATCTTTTACTATAATATGGAAAGATAGATGATAGTTTATATTGATGATATAATTATCTATAGTAAGACATCTGAGGAATATCTGCAGCACATTCAACAGATGATGGAGAAGCTAAGATAGTATGGTCTTTATATTAAGCCCAAGAAGTATAAGTTCATAGAAATTGAAATCATCTATCTTGGCTATATTATTAATCAAGATAGAATATACATAGACCCCCTCAAAATCCAAGTAGTAGCAGTTCACCACAGTTACTAAAGCCCAAGTCTTCATGGGACTCACCTCATACTACTGCTAATTTATCAGAGGATTCTTTAATATTGCAGGCCCAATCTATGAACTCAACAAGAAGGATACCAAGTTTTAATAGACTGGCAGACAACAAAAAGCATTCAATAAACTCAAGGTCAGATTAACCTAAGCACTCATTCTCAAAAGACCAGACTGGACTCAAGAGTTCATCCTGTAGATAGATATAAGTATATAGGAACTAAGAGCAGTCTTAGCTCAAAAGAAAGATAAAGTAGAGTATATTATCATATACCTCAGCTGAGAAATCTGAGGAGCTGAAAAAGAATATAAATTCTATAAGTTAGAATGTCTTACAGTTATTTGGGCTATAGAGAAGTTCCACTACTATCTTGCTGAAAGACACTTCACCATTCAGACAGATCACTCAGCTCTACTGACCATAGAGCAACCCAAAGAAATCTATATCTTTTTTTTTTTTATAGTCTCTTGGACTCCTTCCTTTATTAATACACCTGTCTATCCCATATATAATATACTGAGCCCACCCCTAACCAATCCCCCTAGGGGGACTTCCCCCCCTCACACTTACTTGATTAAAGACTACTAGGCCATTAACTATCTCCACTTGCTCACTACTTTGTTCACAGATCTCTTTCACTAGTTAGCACTAATGCTCACCCTGGGGACCCCATCCAACCCACCACTCTGTCAATATATCTCCCAACAACTCCTCCTATCTTAGCAACCTCTCCTATAATCCCATCTATCACTCCTCCTCAAAAACAAAGAGCCAATGTCTAGCCAGCCCTATCTATACAGCTAAAACTCACTCTATAGTGAGCCATTCATTGCCCATATCTTCCACCAACCTAGTCCTCAAATCTTTCCAACAACCTCTCTCCCCATCTGGTCTCCTCTTCACTTTCAGCTAGTCCCCTACTACTATCCAAAAGTCCTCCAGAACCTCACACTCTCCCAGCCAATATTCTGATATTTGTATAAGTCCCCCAACTTGTTCTACATTATAATATTCTAGAAGTCTACCTCTACCAGATGTCTAGCATAAAAGTTCAACATGACATTCCTCTGCAGTATCCTCTACCAAACTATCCAAAACTTAGAAGGAAGCCACTTCTTCACCTCAGCACTCTATGACCAGACTCCTGCCTATCCCACTCCTCACCAATCCTCACTACTTACCAACTACTAGATCAAAGATCCTGACTGAGTCTCTGCTGACACTCCACTCCCTCCTCAATATCAAACTTTAGAAGTGAAGTACTCCTCAAAAGCAGTCTGTCTCATCTCCATATTGCTGGTCCCTATAGCATCTCCCCTTTATTGCTATATCAGTATAAGCCTATGCAGTATACTCCATCTGCCACCCCCCACCAGAAGCCTTTATACTGTAGCCAATGGCTTCCACTCAGATCCACTAAAGATAGGAGGTCTCCTGAGGTCCCTTTTGGGGAGAATCTCATCTTCAATATCTTCTACATCAGCAGCACCCACCCCCCCCCCCACAGTTCAATAGTCTGCTTCAACTACCATACTCTCAGATAGTGCAGCCTCTTAGGAAAATCTACCAATCCTAGCCCCCCTTGAACCACTGGCTTAGAAAGAGTATCCCAACTGATCTAGGACTGCCTCTCAGCCCAAATCTAATCCCTAGTCAGTTTCATCAGTCTCTTCACCACTCAAGCTGGAAAGTCTAAGTGATAAGTAATATACCATAGCTTGGGGAACCAGTAGACATTCAGAATTGATACCTGGTCTACTAGAGAGATGTAGTGACCTCTCCAACCTCTAAGAGCCTCTCTCCAGATGGCCACCCTCCTCTCCCATCACATCTATGGTAAGACAGAACTATACACTGAAAGGAAGATGCCCAGATATCTCACTACCTCTCCTATAGAGACAATTGTTCCAATGATGTCCCCTCCTACTAGCCCATTATGTAACACCATTGTCTCATACTTATGCCAGTTGAGTTTTGCTCCAGAATGTATCTCATACCATTCCACCATCTCCTTAAGTGCCTCAACATCTACCATCAATTTAAGTCTAACTACTATATTATCTGCAAAGGCCCCCACCTTCTACATCACACCATAGATAGAGAGTCTTGTCACTTTCTGTCGAATTCTATCCATTAAAGATTCTAATGAAAGAGTATATAGAATAAGAGACAGTGGATCCCCCTGAGGAACTCCTCTAAGAGAAATACCAGACCTCAGTAGCTATTACACAACAGTACCACCCTACTGCCCTCCAACAGACTCAATATAGAAGCTCAAAAAATTGGGGAAGCTCCAATTCTGTCCAGTATCTTGTCCAGCCATACTTGCCAAATGCAGTCATAGGCCTTCTCCTGGTTTAAAAAGACCAGTCTCCTATCCAATCCACTAGTCTATACTCCCTCAATGATGCCATAGACTCAAGTCATCTCATCCCTGATAATGCCTCCAACAAAGCCCCACTACTCCTCACCCAGTACCTGTTGAGCAACCTTCTGTAATCTCACTACAATTACCTTAGTAATTATCTTCCTGTCTATATCCAGAAGTATGATCAGTCTCTAGTTCTTCCAGTCCTCCCTCCTCTTCTTATCTTTGTATAACAGGGTCACCAGCTCTAGATCTTACTCACCAACCCACTGACTATTCAGAGAATAAGGTCACAGAGGGCTGCTATCTCTCCTAATACTCCTGGGACTCTTGCTATCTTCTTCCAAAAGTCCCAAGGTAAACCATCCTCTCCTGATACCATTCCAAGCTTAGTTACTGCCAGGACTCTCTGGATCTCCTCCTCTCAGACTGGTAGAATCAAATCCCCCAGGCCCTCTATATGCAGTAGCTCTCAATCCTCCAAGTGTCTTCAATTGTCTCAGCATTAGCACCCCCTTTCTTCTCACTCCATAGCCCCCTCCACTGCTCCTTCAACAGCCCCAAGATCTGTTGTATACTATGTACTATTTCTCTATCTATATCAAGGACTCCATCCTATTAATACCATACCCTTATATCTGAAGGTATCTTGACAAGTACCTTGTAGGCCTCTCACTCTCCTCAAGTCTCTGCCACCTCAGCCAAGCCACCATTCCCTTCATATATAACTCTTTCTCCTCTCTCAACACCTGTTACAACTCCACCACTTCCAGCTTAGCTTGCCCCAGTCTCCAATCATCCCCCTCTCTAGAGTTTAACAAATCAGCTCATTCCATCTGCAATCTAACCAATCAATTGAAAGCATATCTCACCCTTTTTCTTCTCTGCCTCCCAATATCCCTACCAACTCTACTACAGTAATCTCTTATAGCCTCTTTCAACTTCATCCACTGAACATCCACTGACAAGCTCTTATGTATCTAGCTAGCAATCCTTGTCTGAATGTCCTCCACCCAAGAGTTCTACAATATCTTCTCATCTAGTAGGGAGGAGTTAAGATACTAATGTCTGGGTCCATCTCTACTTCCCCCACACTGCTCCTGCCCTAATAGCTCCCAGTAATCTGACCATGGGCACCACTCTACCTCTATAGTTCTCTAAACATCTATGCTCCAGCATTCAGCTGTCAAGACCCAGCCAATTCTTGTACCCAGGCCATTTACCCAGTAAGTGAGACCCTCTTGTCTCTCCAATGTGTTCTGCCCATATCCCCTAAGAAGCTAAGATTCTCCACCTCCTCCTATATATCCAGACCACTACTCCTCCCTCCATCAGTTCTATCTAACTGTAGATTCTGCACCATATTGAAGTCTCCTTCCAAAATATCTACCCTATCCTCCAATAGAGCACCCTCTTCCAAAAGACCCTTAATCTATGCAATATACTTACTTCTGTCCATAGGACAGTAGCAAGAGCCAATCCTCACAGGCTCCCACCCAGGTCAACACCATTCCCCTTATACCAAATGGTCTCCCCAGCTCCTGATTCCACCTAGATCCCCTTTACCACTCTGTACCAAAATTGCCACTTTGCTAATTCAAGCTGTAGCTCCTCTCCATTCTCTAGTCCACTCTAATTGAACCATTTCATCCTTGCACTGTATATTCTGTAGTAGAAATAGATCAGCCTCCAATCTCTTAAGCCAAGTGAAAATATTCTTACACTATCCAGATCTCTGTAACTCATTCACATTCAGAGAGAAAATGTTAGTTGTACTGTTTATTTGGAGTACTGTTTAGAAATAAGATCATGCTCATCCTCTACAAATCCACATTCATCTCCTCCTGAGCCATGTCCAGGTTATGTTCAGCTGTCAATTTCTCTTCTTCAGCCCTCTTTGCCTCTATTCTAATCAGAAGTTCAGCCAGCTCTCTATCCTCTTTTTCTTCAAAGTCCTCATAATACTCCAAGCAGACCTCCTGCCAGAGCTGCAAACTATGACACTCTGCCCAACAGTAGGCAGCCCTCTCACTAGCAACAACTGCCAGTTCAGCCTCCCTCTCTTTGTCAATCTCATACCCCTTCTCCTCCAGAAAAATTACCAGCACCTCTATCTTCAGTGCCTCTACTATCCCATCATTATGCAGAATCTGTACCCAATACTCCTCACTTATCACTCTCAGGTCTACTTCTCCCAACTCTTCAGCTGCAAAGTTGTTCATTATCTGGCTCATCTACAGCAGGTTACCTACCTCCTTCCCTCTTAGTGACACTGGCCTTTCTGTACTCAGCATCATAGTATCTGTCCCTATACTTATAGTCTCATCCCACTTCTCTTCTGGGACATCCACTAGCTCATTCTTGCCAACTGCTACCACTTGACCCCTTTCACTACATCAGGAACTCCAAAGTGTACTCACTGGGAACTCTACATTAGCACATCCTCCACTGCTCTTCTCTTTGCAGCTGGGCCCTATCTGATCAGAGAGGGAGTGTCTTTCAAGACCTGCTCCCAGACTTCAAATGTACCATCCATATAAGAGTCCTTGCACAGTGTCTTATCAGCCCCCTCCTGGCCCTCTACCACATCTCCTCCTCCCTTACTAGTCCAGACACTTGCTTTGATACCCCCAGACTCCTCAGCACTACTAGCATTCATCTTTGCCCCTCCTTCCATATTTGCCAACAACTCTCTCTATCTCTTGCACTCTTGAGCCTACTCCCACTATCTCTTGTCAGTGTGGATATGTTTTCTCTCCATAATCTCCAAATGCATTAACTCTACATACATCTTCCAGGCCTTCACCCTTCACTCTACTACTCTACTTATCTCCTCCTTCTTACTTTCTTTCACCCTCAACACCTTACAAATGAAGACCCTCCACATTAGTACTAAAGGCCAGTTACTTGTCTTCCCAATAGCCTCTCTCCCAGCCAGTCTAATTCTGATATCTATATTGCTAGTTCTGAAAGTAGTCCTCTCCCACATCTGAAATCTAATATCAATCATATCACCATACTCTGCCATCACCTCCTCCATCCTCTTCCTAGTCTCAACCTTCATTATCATTGATACCCCCTTTACCAGTAACTGAACCACCCTGGGGTCCCACCTCAAGCACTGCACCATAGGGACCACCACCTCTCCTACTGTCACTCTAGTCTTCAATGCTTCCTCCAGGGGCCTGCCTTCTCAAAATCCACTTCAACTCTCTCTAGCCCCTTCAGGAACTTCACTGAGGCCACACTAGCCACTTGCTTCAAGATAATCCCCAGAACTATCCTCATCATCACTGCCAAGCCCTGGAAGCACAAGGTTACTGCAAACTCTGAGATCAACTTGAGTAACAGTGCCACTGCCATCTCCATCACACTATTGGCCAGGTTCCCTTTCCTCTTTGGTCCCATCTGCCTGACTCCCCCATCACTAGTCACATCTGGATTTTTTTCCAGATTCTCAGTCATACTACCATCAGCAGTTCCCCCCCTACTTCCAGCAACTGCTCTACCAGCCCTTCTACCTACTAGCTGAGATACTGTCTCTCCTGCTTCCCCTTCTCTCTGCTTTCTCTTCCCCTCAGCCTGCCTGCCATAAGATTCAACATGCTATTCTCCAGTTTTCAATATATCAGCAAAGCTCCTTCCTCTCTACTCTCCCACTCCTCTCCCAGTATCACTCCCTCTGCTTGAACTGCCCTGCCCACTTGGCTCTCTGAAAGACCCCATACTCTCTTCCAATATATTGCCAGTCAAAGGCTCCAGATCTACCTGACCTGGTATACATGTCAGCTTATATGTTGGTTGTTATGATCTTAGAATAAATGTGTTGAAAGTGTATTATAAGAGTGTGTGTAATATAAATAGTAGCTGAGAAAGGTCACAAAGGAATCTATATCAGATAGATAATGAAGTTGCAAGCATATGACATAATCATTATGCACTGCCCAGGAAGAATCAATGCTAATGCAGATATTCTCTCATAGATATCCTGAAGAATCCCCAACCAACAAATCAATTATGAATAATTAGCTTTACTATAGAATTATCACCTATCTGAGACAGTAAAAGATGCCCCAATATCTAGAAGAATAGATACAAAAATTATCAACAGAATAAGGAAATAATTTGAAACTAATAGAGAAATATTGAAGAAAGAAAAGCTACTAATTATACTAGAATACAAGAAGAAGCAAGTAATAAAATCAGTATATAAACTTAACTATCTAAGAGGAATGAATATATATAATAAAGCAAGAAGAACAATATGGTGACCAGAAATAGAGAAAGATATCAGAAAATTTGTCAAGATCTGTGACAAATACCAGAAATAGAAATAAGATCAATGAAATCAAGCCCCAGGATCAGCATACATAGAACCAGTACTATTTACCCATATTGCAATGGATGTAATTGGCCCTCTACCCTTGACTTTGACTGGCAACTGATATATCATTATTATCATAGACCTTTTCACAAAATGGATAGAAGCAGGACCCCTCAAGAAAGCCAATATATAGTCAATTGCTGATTTCTTTTACAAAGAAATCATCTGCTAGTTCAAGACCCCAACATAAGTAACTACAGACAGAGAAACAAAATTTGTGAATCAGTTCTTTACAAAAAGTATAAGATTCAGTATATTCAGACCACAGCATACCATTCTCAAGAAAATGGACAGACAGAAAGGACTAACAAGACCCTCAAGAATGATATTGCCAAGATCTGTAATAATTACAAAAACTGAGATTACTATCTACCAATAGTATTATCTGCTCTCTGGGATATTCCATCACAAAGCACCCATTTTACCTCTTGAGAAATACTGTTTGGAGAAGAAAGTTCTCAATAAACCCTATTGTCCAATAGAGATATTGTATGGAAATATGTAGATAGAGAAATACAAAGACTACATCAAATCAGAAAGAAGGCTGAGAATTACATAACCAAGGTTAATACTCTAAATGAGTCAATCTGGATAGAATTTGGATGAGATTTGAATCCCATCCAGATGGATTTGAATCAACCATTGTTTTGATTTCTAAATTAGACAATTAAATGTTTACATCAATAACTCAATGAATAATCATCCAAATTTGATAATCTTGGTTTCATTTGAAAGCCCTTAATAAGAAATTTATAATGATACTAAGAACATTAAAATTAGATTACATGTTGCTGAGATATTAAAGAAAATGTTCTATTTGATGAAATTTCCAAAATCAGTAAATTGAATAATTTCCAGAATTAGTGATTCAGACATTTTCCTTCATAACTCAGTAATGCATCATCCAATTTCAATGTTCTTGATATAATTAGATGAGCCTTATTAAGGGCTTTCAAAATGATATTAAAATTATCAAATTTGGATGATTATTTATCAAGTTATTGATATAAACATTTAATTGTCTAATTTGGAAATCATAACAATGATTGATTTGAATCTATCCAGATGGGATTTGAATTCTATCAGAGTTGATCTAAATGAGATTTAATCCAAATCAATCCAAATTCAATTCAGATTAAATTGACTCATTAGGAGTACTAATCAAGGTAAAGACACTATAGCAGAATAATATAGAAAAAGTTCATAAGTCCCTAGAGATTATCAAGATAGAAGATAAGATCCTGGTATATTGGAATATAGTAGAAGCTTCATGGTCATGAAACCTGGAGCCTAAGTGGAAAGGAACTTACCTTGTATAAGATATAAAAGAGACTATCTTTTGGCTATAAAAACTCTCAAGCACAATCATCCCCACTACTATTTACTGAAACTGACTCAAGAAGTACTATGGTCAGTCAATGAAGTATAATCACAGCTCTTAAGATCACTAGTACTGTATAATAAGTTATAGAAAGACAATAGTATACTACTGAGCTACCTATGATAGAGGAATCCTTTGACTATATCTAAAGTATAGTATAGATACATCTATCACAAATTTCACACTTCAAGATCTACCAGAATTAGACAGAGCCTCAAGAATATTTTAAGTTAGGATAGCTACTAAACTCACAGTCAGAGATAGCAAAAGAAAATTGAATCAGAGAGTGCCAGTTCTCTTATATTCAGATTACTATTACTAAATGAGTTTATAAGTTATTCAAGAAGGATGAGCCAGCCTTAGCTCACCTTTAGGAAGTAGTTCTGAGAGACTTTGCATAAGTCAGAAGGCATCATTGAGAGATTGTGATGATACAGATTGTATAGTACAAAGAGATACAGATTATGAAGGCTTAGGAGTTTGAGTGAATAGAGTATTTCAGGGATGAATAATCTATTCAGAAGGAAGTTATGATGGTTGATCTGAATTAGCAATATGAAACAGAAGAATAGACATTTAATTATAGTACCTAAATCCAATTTCCAATATAGTATAGTCTTACAAATAGCAGTTATGTTTTCATAAATATAGAAATTCTATAGATATAGAATCTTCACAATTATAGAGATTTCACAGATATAAAGGATCTATACTTGTAGAAAATAACTCATAGGAAACATAGCCACAACTTGGCCACCTTATAGCTAGCAAACTTGTATAAATATCCCAGTATCTAGAGTAAATAAATCTCAGATCAAAATAGTTTAAAGCAAAAGAGAAAGCAAAGAAACTAGTAAGCCTGCAGGCAGATATACTTTGAACTCACTTTCATACCCTGAGAACTCTACAAGAGTCAGAACAAGTTAAGTTTTCAAGATACAGAAATCTACTGTACTTCTGAAATTAGGTATCTACTATGTTATATTATTTAACAAAAGAGTAATTACTGTATATATAATAAAGATTTATAATAAAAATAGAAGAGAGAGTATAAATAACTAGATTAAGAGGAGAATAGATGAGTTAATATATTAGTATAATAGAAAAAAATAAAAAACTAAAATAAAAAACTAATTCTCACTCCTAATAATATATATATATATCTCTTAAATTTAGAATTATTTCAATAGTATAGTAGTTTCTAATATAAGTCTACTTTTAAATATAAATTTATTTATTTTTATTTTATTTTTTTTGAACAAAACTATATATCTATTTAAATATAATATTCTTAGATAAAATCAAAAACATATAAACTTCAAAAAAAAAAAAAAAAAAAAAAAAAAAAAAAAAAAAAAAAAAAAACATAATATAAATGGATAGTATTCTAGAAGCCAATAATGATAAATATGAGATAGTATATAAATCTATATATAATGATCTCCTAAATTTGCATGTTTGATATCATTAAAACTTACTTCCAGATAGTTTTTTAATTTATCAACTTATCTTTATCCTCTTCCTCTCTTTTATCTCTATTAGTCTCTTTCTTTTTTCCTTTCTCTTTTCCTCACCCTCTCTTATTTTTCTTCTTATTGTTATCATCATTATTATTATTATCATTTTTATTGATATTTGAATTAAATTTCTCTATAATATCATTATTATTATTTAGCTAAAAATTTCCATTCTCTTCACAGAAATCCTATAGTCTTTAGTATCTCATCTATACCCCTCTTCTCCAACTTCTTTTCCTTTAGCAGTTTTTTTACTGCTTTATTTTGAGAGCTCAGACTCTTATTTACTACTTATGTTCTCTTTATATAATTATCAATAGTACTGAAATCTGTCTGCTTGATTATGGAGAACTCATAGTTCATCTCTATCTCATTAGTCTCATCTTCTTATTTTCTATATATATCTATAGAGAAAGTTGTCAACAAGGTAATTTTCCCATCATCAAGAGTAATATAGTTATTCTTAAGATAAAAAATTATATTAAAATTTCAGAAAATGATACTGTGAAAGGTTGCTGAGATAATATCAGTAAGTGAGATAAATAGAATAAGCTTTAAAAGCTAAAGAGAAGATCTATTAGGAGAGAGAAGAGGTCACTATCCTTGGCCTTGAGATAGATAGTGATATAGTATAAAAGCTTACTCTTATAATTACTTAAAGTAGTAGATTTAGTAAAGGAGGTGAAAACTAAAGGAGTAGGATAGATAAGGAAAAGATTAAGAAAGATAGTAAGAAGAGCAGAGGGCAGTAGTATCATAGATCTATAGAGAAGAGTTGTTTAGACAGAAAATCTTAGTGCTCTCCTTATCTGTGAAGCTAAAGATAATAGATTCAGTAGTAGCATTAGTAGGGAAAAGGTCAATAGTCTAGGATTTTATAGTTTTTTCTGAGGTGGAGATATAGAGAGTATGAGTGAGGTCAGTAAGATAGAGATAATGTTCAATAATAGAGTCTTTCAGAAAGATAAGGGTGAGATATATAGTAGAGAAGACAAGATAGAGCTTTTTATAAATAAGCAACTAAATAGAAATATCTTAAATAGTAATAATTAGTAGTTCACTATTAGTGAGATTACTATTGAATAGATCTAACTTGTACTTTTAACTAAGACTAAGCTAGTGAATTCAAATAAGAGATATAGCTTTAAAGTAAAGTAATCATTAAGCTAGTTAATAATAGAGTATTTTCAGAATTAGAGAATAGAAGAGATAATATAGATTGATAAAGTTAAATATTATTGATCAAATCTAAGAAATTATATAATATCATTTATTTTCTTAAATGAGAATTAATATAAAAGATAGACAAGTTAATATATATCTCTATAAATATAGTAAGTAAAGAATAAAGATAATATGAAAAAGATATTATATACTAAAAAAAAAATATAGAGCAAAAAAACCAGAGATAGAAAAATCAGATAAATGAAAAAATTAGATAAGAGAAAAGATATATATCTAATTAAGCATAGTTCTATATAATATAGTAGATTTATATAATAGCAATTTCTCAGGCTTTATCTGATAAATAGGTTAATTTTAAAGTTCTTCTGACTTAGTCTAATAAGTATATAAAAAATCAATAGACTTCTTTATATTAAAAAGTAGATCAGAGTAAAAGAGAAAGCTTATAATTTTCTAAGTAGTGACTTTAGAGTAGATATTTCTTTTAAGTATTATAATTACTTCTAAATTAAGTAGCTTTTAATAGATATATCTCTCAAAGTATATTAGACAGACTTATCTTTTGCTTTTAAAATTTTTGGACTAAGGTTTATTCACTCTTATTATTGGAGTATTTTATATAGATATAGTTACTAGCTAGTTACTATATAGTAGCTAATTATAAAATATTTAATAAGGCTAATTTAGAAAGATATTCTCTCAGAGAATAGATATTTCTTCAGAATATAGATATATTCTCAGAGTACAGATATATCTTAGTAGTACAAAATTTATTCTAATTTAGTATATTAGACTATTTATATATATAATGAGTATATAGAAATAACTATAGAGATAACTATATTAGATATTTTATATATTATCTAGCTATATTGTAATATTTACTGATTATATCAGCTCCTACTAAAGAATAGTCTATCTCCAGACTATTCTTTAATTATATATTATTCTAATATCTATAGATATATATCTTCTGCATTTATATCTATACTGTCATCTTCCTTTATATTAGAATTTTTTTATATAAGAGACTCTTTTTCTTCTTTAGAGAATAGAAGTTCCATCTAGCTGATAATACTCTAGTAAATAACTATATATATTTTCTATATATTATTCAGAAAGAACTATATCTAGATCAAGGTTGAGATATTTTACTTATAGATTATATAGAGTCAGTCTACTACTATAGTATTTCTTTAGAACAGATTTATAATATTTTGAATATAGTCTTATAGTTATTTTTTAATAATATAGTAAATCTATAGTTAGTAGACTTAGAGTAGTTATTGGTCTAAGGTGAGATTTTCTTGATATATTTAGATCTGCTATAGACTTTAGGAAACTGAGATAGAGAGACTAGCAGAGCTTAGAGAGAGCTGAGAAAAAGAATTTGAAGATATTGGTCAATTCTCTAATTCATTATATTAAGAGGAGATATATCTTGAGATAGTTGATATAGACTAGAGTTCTTAAGATATATCTATTTATACTTTTTATATAGATACTAGTTCTTCTGATATTATATATAAGATAAGACTCTTCTTATTAAGCTTCAATTTGATAGCAAAGTTGAATTTAATTATGCTTTTTTAAATAAAAACTTGATCACTAATCTTGATGTTCTAATTCTTCTATTTCTAGTTATAGTACTTCTTTTGTCTTTTCTGAACCTTGATTATCTGAACTCAGACTTAATTATATAATTGTTTTGCCTTTTTGAGGAGGTCTTTAAGGTTCTTATAATTAGTAGTTTAGTTTTCTTAGCAAATATCATCTCAAATAACTTTTATTTAGTAAAGATAGCAGGAGTATTCTGAATTTCCCATAAGATCTCAGTTAAGTAGATATTCTAATTAATAGAATTTATATAAGCAAGTTCTTTCTTGATGGTCTAATATATTCATTCTGTTATTCAATTTGTCTGAGAGTAATAAGATATAGTTTTCTTCAGATAGATCTTATAAATTTATATATCTTATAATTATATTATTGATAAATTTTGAGTTTTAGTTAGAGATAAGTTTTTCTGAAAATTTATATCAGAGTATAAGACTATAGAAAAGACTAACAATAGTTAAGATATCAGCAATTTTCTTTAGACCATTTGGTCAGATATTTTATAAATACTAAAATATATTTATTTCTTCTTGATATAATAGACAGATATTCAATAATATCTACTTTCATATTTGAAAAATATAGACTAGTAGTGTAATTAGTTGTAGTAGTATCTAATAGTTCTTCTTTTCTTAGTACTTCTGATAAATATTGAATCTCTTTAGTATATCTTTAATTTATATTCAGAGATTATATCAATATTGATATAATTTTCATAGTTTCTCTTTTATATTTATCTCTTCTTCATAGACTTTCTAGTATTCTTATTAGATGAGGTCTTCTTATACTTTAGTAGTTATGAGAGCTTTCTTTAAAGTATAGTTTCTGAATACACTCTTCTTCTAACTTATTGAGATTAGTAGAAAATTATATTAATATTATTATAGACTTTCTCTACTTTATAGATAATAGTAATTTTGTAATCTTATAAGATCAGAATCTAGTAGATAAGAATTCTAGTAGGTTTCTTATAGTTGAATAGCTATTTGAGAGCAGTATAATTAGTTATTAGAGTGAATCTTTTTCTAATAAGATATTACTTAAACAGAGTGACTGTTTATATGACTATTAGATATATATTCTAATTTAGTACTATTATAGTTAGCTTACTACTTATTGATAGCTTAGCTTATATAAGTTATTATATAATACTACTGATCAGATCCTTCTTGAACTAAGACTACTCTGAGATTATCTTTAGAAGTATCTATAAATAAGATGAATAACTTTTCCAGATTGGATTATATAAGAACTAGTACTATAGTTATATTCTTTGAAGACTAGTTTTTATAGTTTTTTATATTTATAATACTTCTTTCTTGAGAAGAGTTTGAATTAGTATAATAATTTAAACAAAATTCTTAAAAATCTTCTATAGTAATATATTAGTATTAGGAATAATAGTATTTTCTTTAGAGTCTTGAGTACTGATTAATTGTTAATCTTCTTGATTTTCTTTAGATCTGCATGAGTTTCTTTTTTTCAAAGTAGTATTTCTTAATATTAAGTCTCAAGCAGTTCTTTTAAGTAAGTTAAAAGAACTCCTTTAGATATTATAAATATTCTTTGAAATTTGCTAAATAAATATTAGAATTATCTATTGTGATATATAGTATAAAATTGAAACAGACATATGAATCTGATTTTCTGATTTATTATAGTATAGCCTTAAAAATAGTAGTCATATTTAAATAGTTATTCATAAATGTTAAAGATTTCACAAATGTTAAACTCTTAACAAATGTTAAGATTTTACAGATATTAAGGATAAATATTTGTTAAAGAATAACTTATAATTTTTTTTTTTTTTTTTTTTTTTTTTTTTATAGTTACTTGGACTCCCATTTATTACCACTCAGTCTATAATAATAATACAAATATTCCCATGCCCCCTCAACCAATACCCCTCAGATTATACTCCTCTTTCTCTCTCCCATCATACTAGAGAATAATCCTACTCTCTACCATCTGAACCTTCCCCCCACTCTTTTCATAGACACAATTTACCAACCTCCAATAGCTCCCTCCACCAGGACCTCACCACCAGCCATTCAATATGTCAAGAATTAACTATTCTCAACATACTACCCTAGTCCCAATTGTAACCTTCTGACCCTTCTTAAAGACATGAAGCCAGTGTTTGGTCAGCCCCACTCAGATGGCCAGAGCCCACCCCAGGGTCAGCCACTTATCTCCAACTCTATCTACTAACTGATGGTAGAGGTCCCCCCATCTCTCCCCTTCCCCCTCCTCTAAGGGCCATAGTTCTAACCCATCTGTAATGTTCTGCCAAAATACCTCAAATACATCACACTCCCCTAGCCAATGTTCAGACATTTGTACTACTCCTTACTCCTATCTAATGTCCAAGCATTCCTCATACTCAAATGCACCATCTGCCACCAAGTGTCCTGATCTAAAGTTCAGCATCACATTCCACCTAAGGAACTATTACCAAACTACCCAGAACTTAGGGAGAAGCCACTGTATCATCTG
This sequence comes from Jimgerdemannia flammicorona, assembly GCA_003990745.1. Taxonomy (NCBI): domain Eukaryota; kingdom Fungi; phylum Mucoromycota; class Endogonomycetes; order Endogonales; family Endogonaceae; genus Jimgerdemannia; species Jimgerdemannia flammicorona. The sequence continues at coordinate 7,298 of RBNI01001156.1, read as the reverse complement.
CTTGCTCCAAGGCCAAATACTATTCCAGTCCTACTTCTCTCTAATCCCAACCCTCTGCCATGCTTCAGGCTACAAGTCACCCCCAGGTCCCTGTAAATACTCCATACCATCACTAAGCTAAAAATCCTCTACCAATATACCTCTCAGCAGAAGTCTGTCTCACCACTATATCCTCAGACCCCAGTCTTCCTCTCCCTCATCCCCCTACCACTAAAGTCTAATTCATCTCACACTATCTACTACTCTCTACTAAAAGCCCTTATAATGCATCCTCCTGCTCCCATCCATGGCCACTATTGCTAGCAAGTTACCAGTCACTCTATAAGGGAAATACCTGACCTCCTACAATCTCTATATAAGTAGCACTATAATGGTTCTAGTTTCTTTAAGAGAAAGCAGCTAAATCTGGAAGTTCTAGTTGGCCTAAAGTAACTCAAAGAGATACTTAAAGGTTCAAGTGTTCTTGAAGGATTTCTGAGAGAAAATATTCTGAGCTTTATTTAGACAGAGAACAAGGATATTTATACAAGATCTGAAAGAAAGATCTGGAAGGATCTTGGAAAGAAAGAGAAATGCGAAGAAATAGGTTCTCGGCAAAGCTGACTAATACTATTCTACAATGTTCCAAAAGGTTCTATAACTAGCTAAGATAAGATACTTAGTGCCAAGGAAAGACAAAAATGTTCTAGTGGTGTCTGGGTACTGAGAGAAGGTTTCTAAGCAAGTAGAAGATAGTAGAACATAGTAGAATGTTCAAGAAATAATAAGAAAAGGCTGACTAAAAGATGCAAAAATGTACTAAGACTAAAATATAATATGAAACTATTACAGATACTCACTCCCAGTCCCATAGCTTGCTAGCTCTCTTTAGCCACCAAGCTCTTAGGCAATAAAGGTACTTTGTGAGGTCTATTAAGCCCAGTCCACTCTTGTCAACAAGTAGCATCAGAACTTCTCATTCTATCTGACTTCGCCACCCAGCTCAGATCCATAATCTTGCTAACTTCAAAAGTCACTTGACCACCCACCCTGGGAAGTCTAGATGATATCCTACATACTACAACTTTATTATCCAGTACATATTCAGCATCATCACCCATTCTACCAGGGAAATATACTGACCACTCCACCATAAGAGAACATTCCCCCATATTTGTAGCTACTGTTTCCACCAAGCACAGAGTAGGAGTGACCCATATACTAAAAAGTATATCCCAAGATACTGGACCAGCTCTCTTACTGGAACCACTATTCCAATCACATCTCTCCCAACTATTCCTTCACCCAGTACCAGAGTCTCATATTTGTGCCAGTTAAGTTGAGCACTAGAGCCTCTCTCATACCAATCCACTGTCTGCTATAATTTCTCAATATTTGCTAGTAAACTCAGTCTAACTACTATATTATCAGCAAAGGCCCCAACCTTCCAGTTCATCTCCAGAATATCTAAACCTCTGATTTGATGCCAGATTCTGTCTAATAGTGGCTCTAAGACAAGGATATATAGGATGGATGACAAAGGATCTCCTTCATCTTTCTCTGCTACAATTCATGTTATACACACTTTCATAACACACTTTTAAGTCGTTTATTGGAGAAAGATACTAAGAAGATGTCAAGCAGCAAGCAAGCCAAGGTGCATACCAGGTCAGGTGGACCTGGGGCTTTCGACTAGCAGCATGTTGGGAGGAGACATGGGCTGGGGATGGGGTCTTTCGGTGGCTTGAGTGGACTGGGCAGCTCAGATAGTGGCGGCAGCACTAGTGGGGGGGCTGGAGGGCAGCAGGGGTGGAGCTTTGCAGATATGCTGAGGACTGGGGGTTGGCTGATGGGAGTCCACAGAGATCAGACTGGAGGGAAGGAGAAGCAGAAGGCTGAGGATGCTGGGGGAGCTGGGCCTTCACTGGTGGGAGGTGGGGGAAGTGGAGGGACTGCTGGGGGTAGTGGCAGGACTGCTGATGGTGGCAGATGGCTAATCAGAAAAAAAAAAGAGATGTGACAGCTGATGGCCAGATGGAGCAGGGGATCCCAATGCAGAAGAGAGACCTGGTGGATGGTGTGATGGGACTGGCAGTGGCACCATTACTCAAGAAGTCAATCTCAGAGTTTGTGGTGATCCTGTGCTTCTGGGGCTTGGCGGTGATGGCAAGGATGGTTCTGGGGCTTGTATCGAAGCAGGTGGCTGGGGCAGCTTTGGTGAAGTTTTTGAAGGGTCTGGAGGGGGTCAAGGTGGGCTTTGAGGAAGTTGGCCCACTGGATGAGGCACTGAAGACTGGAGTTGTGGTTGGGGAGGTAGTGGTCTCCATAGTGCAGTGCTTGCGATGGGACCCCAGGGTGGTGTAGCTTCTGGTGAAGGGGGTGCTCATGGTGACTAAGGAGGAGACTAGGAAGAGGATGGAGGAGGTGATGATTGAGTATGGCAACATGGTAGACATCGGCTTTCAGGTGTGGGAGGGGACTATGATCAGGATGGGCGATGTTGATATAAGGATTCAGCTGACAGAAAAGGAGGCCATGGGGAAGGCAAGTGACTGGCCCTTGGTGCTGATGTGGGGGCTGTTGTCTGCAAGGTGTCAAGGGTGAAAGGGAGTGAAGAGGAGGAGGAGGACTTGTTGGAGATACTAGAGGAGTTGAGTGGTGCTGTAGAGAGGAGGGCGAAGGTCTGGAGACTGTATGAGAAGTCAACACATCTGGAGGTTGTGGGCAGGAAGCATGTCTGCATAGATAAGAAGCAGTGGGAGCAAGCCCAGGGATACAAGAGGCAGAGGGAGTTGTTGGCAAGTATGATAGGAGAGGAGAAGAAAACATCAGTTGGAACTAAGGAGTCTAGAGGTGCGGAGACCAGTGTCTGGGCTGGTAAAGGAGGAGAGGAGGTAGAGGCGAAGGAGGCAGGGGCTGGGGAGAAGCTGGACAAGAACCCATTTGCTGATGGTACCTTCGAAGTGTGGGAGCCGGAGTTGGATGCCACCCCCCCCCCACTTATCAGGAGGGGCCCAGGTGGGAAGAGAGGGATGATGGAGGATACACAGATGCAGGGGGCCCAGCAGATGCACTTTGGGGTCCCTGATGCAGGGCAAGGGGGTCAGGTGGTGGCAGTTGGTGAGGATGAGCTGGTGGATGTTCCTGAGGAAGAGTGGGATGAGGCTGCCAGTGTGGGTGCTGATACTACGATGCTAGATATAGGGCAGCCAGGGACTCCAGAAGAAAAGGAGGTGGGGAACTTATTGTGGATGCGCAAGGTGATGGATAATCTCGCAGCAGATACTTTGGGAGAAGTAGACCTGCAGGCGATGCCTGAGGAGCATTAGGCATGGATTTTGCATGATGATGGAATGGTGGAGGCACTGAAGGTGGAGATTCTGGGTATTTTCCTGGAGGAGGAGGGGTATGAGGTGGATGAGGTAAGGAAGGCAGAGCTGGGGGTGGTTGCTGGTGAGTGGGTGGCCTACTGCTGAGCAGAGTATCATGGTTTATGGCTCTGGCAGGAGGTCTGTCTGGAGTACCATGAGGAATTTGAGGAGTATGAAGATGGGGCAATGGTAGAACTTCTGGGAGCATTGGCGGCACAGAAAGTAGGGGAGAAGGAGCTAGCTGCTGAACATGACTTGAACATAGTACAGGAGGAGCAGAATGCGGACTTGTAGAGGATGGGACCATGATATAACATTATTCCTTATGAACAGTACAACCAACATTTTCTCATTGAATGTGAATGGGTTAAGAGGCACTGGGCGGTGGAGGAATATTTTTACTTGGCTCAAGGGATTGAAGGCTGATCTCTTTTTACTATAGGATGTTTGATGTAAAGATGAGGATGATCATATAGAATGGACTAGGGAATGGGGTGGGGCTGCTGCTTGGTTTGAAAAGGTAGCAATTTTAGTGAGAAAGGGTAGAGATGACTTAGGGAGAATCAGGAGCTGGGGAGATCACTTGGTCTGGGGAGATTGGCATCGGCCAGGGTGGGGATCAGTGAAGGTGGGCTCTTGCTACTGCCCTGCAGATAGGGATGAGAGGACTGCATAGATTAGGGGGCTGCTGGAGGAGGGTATTCTCTTAGAAGAAGAGGTCAATATCCTCGGTGGGGACTTTAATATGGTTAGGGATCTGCATCTGGACAGGACTGATGGAGGGAGGAGGGCTGGGGGTAGAAGTGGAGGTCTGGACACATGGGAGGAGGTGGAGATGTTGAGCTCCTTGGGGGATATGGGCAGAACTAGGTGGGGGGATGCCAGGGTCTACATGCATTGGGTGAATGGCTTGGGCATGAGGATTGATTGGATTCTGATGGCAGAGTGCTGGGGTACAGATGTTTGGAGGGCATTGGAAGTGGAGTGGTGCCCATGGTCTGATCACTGGGGACTTTTGAGGCAGGGGCAGTTTGGGGGGAGTGGAGATGGACCCAGATATTGGCATCTTAACTCCTCCCTGCTGGCTGAGAAGGGGTTGTGGGAATTGTGGGTGGAGGACATTCAGGCAAAGGTTTTTAATTTGGGGTGTGAGGGTCTACCGATGGATGTCCGCTGGATGAGATTGAAAGAGGCTGCAAGGGTTTATTGGGGAGGGGCTGGTAGAGAGGCTGGGAGACAGAGGAGGAGGTGCACGAGTTGTGCTTCCAGCAGGCTGAGGAGACTACAAATGGATTGGGCAGATTTGCTCACTGTTGTTGGGGTGGAGGATTGGAGGATTGAGAGGGCGAAATTGGAGATAGTGGAACTACAACAGGTGTTGCGTGAAGAGGAGGAGGCTCTTATGCAGAGCATGGCTGCAAGGCTACGATGGCAGGGGCTTGAGGAGGGTGAGCGGCCTTCTAGATACCTATCAAGACTTCTCAAAGCTAGGAGAGTATGACATTGGTGGGATAGGGTTCTGGATACTGATGGGGACATGTTACATGGCATGCAACAAATCTTAGGGGAGTTGAAGGAGAGGTGGCAGGGCTTGTAGAGTAAGGAAGAAGGGGGTGATGAAGTGGAGATTGTGGACACACTTGAAGAGTGGAGGCCTCCACAAGTAGCTAGAATGGGTGACTTGATCCTACTAGTGCAGGGAGAGGAGATCCAAGTGTCCTGGCAGCAACTAAACTTGGGACGGCACCAAGGGAGGATAGACTGCCATGGGACTTCTGGAAGAAGATGGTAAATGTCCCCGGAGTGTTGGGTGAGATGGCTGCTCTATGTGACCATGTTCTTCAGAAAGGTGAGTAGGTTAGAGAGCAGGATCTTGGGCTGGTGGCCTTATTGTACAAAGACAAGGGGAGGAGGGAAGACTGGAAGAACTGGAGGCCAATTATGCTTCTGGACATGGATAGGAAGATGGTGACTAAGGTGATTGTTGCAAGGCTGCAGAAAGTTGCCCAACAGATGCTGGGGGAGGAGCAGCAGGGCTTTGTTGGGGGCAGACTTATAAGAGATGAGACTGCATGGGTTCATGATGTTATTGAGGGGGCCCAGGCTTGTGGCTTGGATGGAAGGTTGGTCTTTTTGGACCAGGAGAAGGCCTATGACTGTGTATGGCAGGTGTGGCTGGGCAGGGTATTGGACCATATTGGGGTTCCCCCAAGGTTTAGAGCCTCTATGTTAGGTCTGCTGGAGGGCAGTAGGGCAGCTCTGACATATAATGGTCACCATGGGAGGGCATTTTCCTTGGGGAGAGGAGTTCCTCAGGGGGACCCTCTGTCCCCTATTCTTTATACCCTTTTGCTGGAGCCATTGATGGATAGGATTTGCAGGAAGGTGGCAGAGCTCTCTATATATGATATAGGGTAGAAGGTGGGGGCCTTTGCTGATGATATGGTGGTTGGACTTGAGTCTGTGGCAGATGTGGAGGCACTTCAGGAGACTGTGGAATGGTATGAGGCCCACTCAGGGGCGAAGCTCAACTGGCATAAGTGTGAGACAATGGTGCTAGGGAATGGGCTAGTGGGCGGGGACATCATTGGAACAATTGTCCCTGCTGGTGAGGTGGTGCAGTATCTGGACATCTTTCTCTCCATATATGGCTCTGTCCTGCCAAGAGGGTGGTGGGAGAGCAGGGTGAACATTTGGGGGGAGGCCCTTTGAGGGTGGGGAGGCTGCCATATCTCTCTAGCTGGGCGGGTGTCAATCCTGAATGTATATTAGTTCCCCAAGCTGTAGTATATGGCATATCACCTAGACTTCCCAGTGTGGGTAGTGAAGAAGCTGATAAAGGTGGCTAGGGATTGGATCTAGGTGGGGAGAAGATCCCAGGTCAGTTGGGATACTCTTGCGAGGCTGGTAGTAAGGAGGGGTCTTGGACTGATGGACTTTCCTAAGAGACTGCACTGCTTGCGAGCCTGGTGGTTGAAGAGAGCTGTGGAACTGCAGGGTGGCAGTTGGGTACCCCTGTTGATGAAGGTATGGGAGATGCGAACATCCCCTCAAGGGTCCTCTGGAGATCTGCTCTCTTTGGTGGGGCTGAATAGCACTAGGCAGATGCGGTTCAAGGGCTTTTGGTGAGGCATGGCTGATGGAGCATACCGAATTGGTATGCACTGGCAAGGCAATGAGAGAGAGGAGGTGTGGGGGCCTAATATGTGGCATTGGGATAGATTGCTCCTGGGGGGTGCTCCACTTGCTATGTTCGATATTGGGGAAGGAGTAGAGTATCAGCAGGGGCCTGGCCAGGACCTTTGGCCAAGTGGCTGGCAGACAGCAGGGATCAGTGAGGAGTGGGACTGGGCTGGTATCTGGTTCTGGAGTGCTGAGGTATGGAGGTGGCTTCCCCCCAAGTTCTGGGTGGTATGGTGGAGAATGTTGCAGAGAAATGTCATGCTGAATTTCCATACAGGATATTTGGTAGATGGTGGACAATTTGACTGTAAGGAGTGTTATGATGTTGGGCAAGCTGGGGGCTATGTACAGATGCCAGAACATTGGCTGGGAGAGTGTGAGGTTTTGGGGGAATTTTGGGCTGTAATAGGGGATAGACTGAGTGTAGGGCGTAGGCTGGTAGGGGAGGGGGGTTGCTGGGAGGACTTGAGATCTCAGCTTGTGGGTGGGGTGGGTAATAGTTGGCTCACTATAGGGTGGATACTAGTAGTATGGGTGGGAATAGCGGGTCATTGGCTTTTTGTTTTTGAGGAGGAGCAGTAGTTGGGACTGCGGGAGAAGGTGTTAAGGTGGGAGGAGCTGTGGAGAGATCTGTTGACTGGATGGTGGGTGGGTTGGGGTCCTCAGGGGGGCCACCATCACAGTCTGGTGGTAAAGATCTGTGAGCAGAGTGGTGGGAGGGTAGCAATGGTGCTAGACAAAGTGGTCTTTTATCAGGAAGGGGTA
>RBNI01001155.1:0-24058 GCA_003990745.1 Jimgerdemannia flammicorona | reverse complement strand
TTGTTCGTTGGGTATTAAGCAAGGAACAAGTTCATGAAGGAAGAAACGTACCCAAAAGCACGCGTCAGACGGTCTTCGCATCGCCTCAACCACCGCAACATGCCTGATCCGTCCTTGTCCAGCATCACAATCGTGTCCAGATGTTTCTCAACCTGGATATATTGCGCCACACTCGGAGGCTGAGATGTATCGAATACGAAATAGTTTAACCGACTGCCGATATAATGTGGGGTGGAAATTGCCTCACACCATGACAACCCTACCCTAATTTAAGTTTATCCGACAGACACTCACCACTCGTACTCGCAGGTAATTCCTCAGCCGGTCCCTGAGCACGCTGACGCCCAACAGCCACGCTGCGGCCCCATAAAAGACACCCATGAAAGCCTGCAGCGACAGCGTTGCGTCCCCGAGGAAGAGACCGAAAGGCATGCCGGTGAAGGCGCCGTAGTAATCGGCAGTCTAGAAATAGAGGTTGGCGAGGGGATAGGGGAGGAAGAGCGATGAGGATGTGAGGGTGGCAATGATGAATATACGACCTATTGAAGTATTAAAACTTCACGAGTCAAGACCAACAAGACTCACGATCACGGCTAGACACAACATCCACCCGAACGACACAGCGATCACGACGCCGAGTACGGCCGTCCCAAACGCGTCGTCGACGTACCCCTTGACGACAAGGCGCTCAGCATCGCCATGGCGCGGGTCCATGATGTTGGCGGCAGCGTCAAGCGGGGTGACGGAGTCGGTTGACGAAACGAGCGAACGGTTGCTGTCCAGCGAGGTCTTGAATGGCGCAAGCTCGATCGAGTCGGCCTGAGCTTTCAAGGTGTCCTTGCTCGAGGTAGAGTAACTGTCGTTGGCGTGGGAGGTATGCGTGGGGGCGCTTTTGTAGCGCTGTATTGATGGTGAAGATGTGTGAAAATGAGGTAAAGAGAGAGAGGTTTGAGAGGGGAATATGATGGCCGAAAGAGTTTTTTTCTCTCCAAAAAGAATAATTCAAAAAAAAATCCTACCCTTTCACGAAATCGCTTATACCAATGCCACACAACCAGCAGCCCAATCAAGGCTCCTAACCCCGCCCACGTCCCAAGCCACCCGGGTTCCCTGTACGTCCACGTCTTTGTCACGCCGGCCGGACAAGACGACACGAAGAAAGGTCGGCCTGTTGCGTCACCGTACGCGCCCATGTCGACGGCCAGGGCTTGGGCACACGCCTGCTGGGTCACGGCGGTCTTGTTCGACTGCAGGTAGGAGGTAAGATTGACGCGAAGGCCCGACGAGCATGGGTGGTAAGCCGAGGGTTGGGCCTGCGAACAGTCGCATGGGTTGTCGGCGGAGGGTTCGGGAAGGACAAAGACGGAGACTGCGGCGGGGCAGTGCAGGATGGGGTCGCCCGAGACGCAAAGTAAGGGACATTTGACGTTTAAGGAAGTTATGGCGGGACATGTATTGCCGGCGACGTCAACCGAGTTGACTGCCAGATGGTAAGTGAAAGATTAGAATTAAGCTTTCGTTTTGGGGCTTCAGTGACACAGGTACAAGATAGAATGGACGGACATACTTCCACCCCAAATCGGATATGCAGATGTGGTCAAGGCAAGAGCGCACAGAAGAAACAAGAGACGCAGAATCATCTTTTTCCTGGTCATGGTTGTTGAAAGAAAGGGGAGGGGGGGTTTTTAGTGGGGCGAAGTTGGCCAAGCCACTTTTAAAACTGGATTTGTGACTTGCGTAATGTGCAGTCATAAATCTATATTAAAGCTTCGAGTAAGGAGTTGTAAATGGCACCAATGCAGTGTGAAAGTAAAAGATACGCTTTCACTTTGAAATAAGGATACATAACGAGGTTGTGAATCTATCCATTCTCCCATTCTGCTGCTCTGCACTATGTAGGATATTGCAGATCACGAGAGTTTGATTGTCAGGTAACCCAATCCGGCAACCGATTTCTGGGCCGATGCATCATATGACGTATCGAGCGGTTCGGTGGGTCAGTGGGACGATTTTCAGGGATCTGCCCCTCGATGATTGGAATAAAACCCGGTGATGTCATTGTTTTGAGTGGGGAGGGAATATATTGTTTACAGTTGCGGCGTTCAAATGATTGATTCATTCATTCACCTTTTTTCCGACGGGACAAGGTGCGGAGTTGTGCGAGACGTGCCTACACGTGCATATTGGTTTGAGAATTTTTTGCAAAGCTAGTGAAGCAAGGGCAGTTGGGTTTTGGTGGTGAGACAGGCCAATGACAAGATTTTGTTCTGCGATTGGGTGTGGAAATTTAGTGACTTGTTAGCAGAGAGGAAATCATCAGCGACGTGAGGCCCGTCCCCCCCTGCCTGCCTGCCCCCCCCCAACCCCAACCCCGGTGCGCCAGAGACATCCGTAAATATCCGTCCCACCTCTTGATCCTGCACAACCTTCCCATCCAACTCGCTTCCCCTCTTCGTTCCCTCCAAAACAGAAACAACAAACACTTACCCTTCACATCCTGACACTTACCAATGAGTAAGTACGCGCCGGCAGACCCTCCCAATCGCGTCTGTTCCATGATAATTGTCCTTCCCAATGACCGACGTGTCCGTGTTCACCCCCTGCACCTCCCCCTCCCCTCCCTCCCCACTCCTCCATAGCTGCCCCAAGGCGAAGCCGTACCGGCGGCAGAGGCGCCAGCGCCCGTCAACAAGCCCTCGCTGCTCAACAACAACACCAACTCACCTCCGAGGAGGAGGAGAGTTCCGACGAAGACTCCGTCACCCGTTGCGTTTGCGGTCAGCAGCGTAAGTCCTCTCTTCCGCTTTTGTGTACGCGTGCCTTCATCTTCTGTCCTTTTACGTGTTTTTATTCTTATGTTCTGATTGGGAAGGTGGGGAAGGGGGAAGGAGGTGACCAGAGGTATACGTCGCGCACTTAGCACACCACAATAGGTGGTTAACCATTATGTTCAATCCTGACAACGACGTCCGCCTCGGACCAAGAAAGTCAGCACCTCTATGCGGCGCGCGTTTTCTCGCAATTCACTGACCTCTCCCATATTCCGTTCCCGCTTCTCGCAGATCACGTTGGCCTCATGGTGCAGTGTGACAAGTGCGAGGTTTGGCAGCACTGCGAGTGCGTCGGACTCATCGAGGAAGATATTCCGGACCAGTACTACTGCGAGCTCTGCAAGCCGGAGAACCATACCCTTTTGAAGCCTAGTCACGGAAAGTGAGTGTTCCGCCGCGCACCCTTATTTGTCCCCGCAACAACGCCCTTGTAACTAATGGATGTACCGTACTAAACCCCCGCAGGAGCAAGCGAGCCTACAACCCCAACGGTGGCAAGGATACCGCGAGCAAAAAAACCCCCAGAAAACGTACTACCATGAACAGCCGTGAGGCCGCAGACCCCGCGTCCGACGCCGTCGCCCAAAAGGGCACAGCCTCCAAAAACAACTCCCACGACGACGGTACCGGCCGCGGTTGCAAGCGCCTCAGAAAGACCGACGGACCCGTCTCCCACGCCGACACCAAGAACGACGATGACGATGACGAAGACGAGCCGCATGACTCTCGTAACGGCAAGTCCCACAGGTCGACGTCGCCCGCTGCAGCCCGAAACTCTGGCGCCAGCCGCAAGAGGGGGGCCTCCAAATCTTCCATCGATTCCGCGGGGAGCAACCACAAAGGTGGCACCGGCCGCAACAAACGATCGCGTTCCGGAAGCCCGCTCATTGGCTCCTCCGTCGCCGTCGTGCAGGAACCTCGCTCCTACGAAAGCGACAACGAAGCCTCATCCGGCAGCGGCACGCACACGACCTCCACGGCCAGCAAGAAGAAGCGACGTACCGACGACAAGGCAGCTCCTAGTCGTGCGACTTCCACTTCAGTCATCAACGAGGAGCTCAAACCTGATCCCGTCCACGAACACGTGTCGCTCGAGGACGTCTTGTTCGCCAAGGAGGATCTGAGTGATGTGGAGACCGCTCTGCTCGGTGGCGACGACGACGACGACGACGACGACGACGACCTCGATTCCATCCCTGTCAGCCCGAAAAAGGATCCCGTTCCGGTCTCGTCCAGCACCAAGGTCAACGGCACCCCGCCTCGCCCACACCCCGTCAAACGCTCGTCGTCAAGCCAACAACGCAAGAACCCTTCGGCGGCCCACGGCTCCTCCAGGTCCCGTGACAACAGCCACTCGTCACACCATAACAATCACACGTCGTCCTCGCGCACGTCCACACCGCAGCCGGCCGATAATCTTGATGGCAACAGCAACGGTGGCCACGGCCACTCCTCCCACGACAAGGACAAGGAACGGTCGCGGTGTCTATCCCCGCCGACCAAGGTACGCTACCCCTCCTCGCGTATGAGCCTGAGCGAGATGAACAAGAGGGTCAAGCAAATCCTCGAGTATATCTCGAGGATGCAGGTTGAGATAGTCGATAAAAAGGAGCCCAAGGCCGACGCGAAGGCGAAGGCGGAAGCCGATGAGGATGGGTCGCCCGTCGAGCAAGGGACGCGGCAGCAGCTTATGCCCATGCCGGGCGTGGAGACTGATCGCGAGCTGTTGGTCGTTCATATCGAGGGGTCAAGCATCGACTCGTCTATTATCTGCGACGGCGAGGCGCCGCGGTCTGTGGGTGAATCGATCGTCGCGGCAGTAAGCGTTTCGGCAATGAGCGTTTTGGCCACGGCAGCCTCGCCATCGACTCCCAGTCCTCGCGCTAGCGGAATCATTAGCATGGAGCTAGATAAGGACGACGACGACGACGACGACGTAGAACTGTCCCAAGCCCCAAGCGCCTCCTCCTCTGCCACAACCATCCCTCTTGAACGCCCGCGCTCCGTTTCGCCGTGCCCTATTGTCGCACCGGCACCGGCAACCACCACCATGGCGGTCACCGCGACGGCTTCCGAATCGCACGCCGCCACCATTCACCCACAACCCTCCCTCTCTTCCTCCTCGACCACCTCCACCATCTCCAGTGCCACGACGACCCTCACTTCGGATGCCGATGTCGCAGTCGCCTCATCGTCGGCCATCAACAACACCGCCAGCGAGCTCACCTCGATCGAGATGATGGACAAGCTCGCCAGCGAACTCATCAGCTTCCAGCGCAGGTTCGGCCAGCATCAGAATGACGGCCGCTCCACTACAAGGCCCTCCGCTCAGTCTGCTGCCTCAGCTGCCAACGGCCCCGTATCTTCCTCGTTCTCCTCCGCGCCCCTGGCACCGGCGCAACAGCAACACAACACGCGCGAGCGTGAGCGCTCGGTCGGTCCTGACCATGATGTCGTCGAGTCGTTGCTGATGATGAGCGCCGTGCCGAGCGGCCCCGCGCTTGGCCATCTGGCGACGACGGAGCAAAACCATGCACATCATGCCCCCGCTCCCGCCGTACAACAGCAGCATCATCATTCGGGAGCGAGGCACACCGACAGGGAAGAGAGCGCGAAGAGCGCCGGGGGCAGACACGTCGAGAGGGAGGAGAGCGCCAGGAGCGCCTTCATAAGGAGAAATGAGGGCGCCGGCGGGAGGAGGGTGGCGAGCGTAGCGGTACGGTGAGTGAGATGGAGAGATAGCGTCAGAAAAAAATCAGGCGGCAGACGGGTGTGATGGCCGATCGGATCGTTATGTAACATAATTTACCTGTTTTGTTTAATCTCTTTCTATTCTTGGTTTCCTCGAGTTTATCTTTTTTCTAATGTTGCCTTGGGTAAATGAGGTGGATCTATCACTGGCGGTTGTGTCGTTTACCCTCTAATACGCGTACACGCAGTCACCCCCCCCACCCCCTTTCATGTACACATGTAATTTGTTTGCCCCCCTTCTTGTAGCTATATCACCCTGTTGATGTCATTTTCTCCTCTCCTCTACCCTCCATCACCTTGTCCGTCGTACTGTAGTGTAGGCATATGTTGAGCTTTTTGTTTTGTTTTTTTTTTTTGTTTTTTGTTTTTTGTTTTTTTTTTTTTTTTTTTTTTTTTTTGCATGCGTTGCATTGCCCTTTTTACTCTAGTTTGTCTTTTTGGGCTACATATCTCGTTGAGCGGGAGTGTTGGGATGGCAACTCGATATATCAGCACGTGACTTATGCCATTTCATCAGTTTTACAGTAACGCGTGAAATACGCGACCTACGCAACTTCAATAAAAATGCCTCTCTCTTTACAACACTTTTCATCATGCTGAGGTCGCGGATATTGTACGTTTGGTGACCCATGTAAATTCAGGCCGACTGGTCAAGAAATATCTCGATGGTATGTCGGCACTAAAGCTCTGCAAAATCACACCCCGAAATAAAACCAAACTTTTTGACCCCAATGTCGAGTCGGCCACCACGCCCATTTTTGCTTTGCCAAAAGGCGACAATTTTCCGCTGGTAACGATTTGAAATGACTTTCTTCAGAATGACTATGGGTTCGCTGCTGGTTGGTTTGAGATTGTTTCGGGTCTGGTCGGATTTCGGTCAAAAAGTTCAGTTCCCATTCGGATCGTGATTTTGCTGAACTTGCAGTTTTTCCTCTGCCGTAACCTGTTACGCAGTCGCCCGTATCCATTACGCGTGTCGAATCCTTCCTTGTATCACGCAGTGTTTGGGTACCTTGATTTAAAAATAAATTTGAATATGTGATGCAGTTTCTGAAAGCGTAATCAATATTTGGTTGGCCTCTTGCTCTCTCTTATATATATTGGGTTATATATTGCAAAGCAATGTCATCAAATTTTTAAGCAACGAGGAACAAGTGTAGTTATATAATATTAGAACTTAGCCACCTTAATACTCCGCCACATGACCAGTGTGTCAAATATACACCCAAAATTACACCGCAAACACCCCAGTCCAAGTGTTTCTCTCGCATTTACAAACATGGTCGACCAATCGGAAAGTGGTCTTAGTCTCAAGGACGACATTGCCTCTATCTGGAAGGACCCAACCTACCACGATGTCACCATCGTCTGCGCCGACGGTGTTGAACTAGGCGCATGCCGTGCCATACTGTCTTCAAGGTGTGTATACCATTTAAATTCTCTTATCCAGTTTACTTTCCTCCGTCGGTTTCCGACACATTTTCTATATACCTAATATTATATAATATCTATAATATCTTAAAAGATGCCCAGTTTTCAAGGCAATGCTCTACGGAAACATGCGAGAGGGATCCTCTCACCACGTCGTCCTCAGTGACATCACCTCCGTAGTGCTCAACATCGTCCTCGGTTTCATTCACACCGAAACCATCGACAACACTGTCGACATTTCCATTGCGGTTGGAATATATCGCGCGGCAAACTATCTCCTCCTCCCGAAGCTCATGAAGATGGTGCTGAAACGCACGCACGACCTCAATGATTTTGGTGTCGCCTCCTCGCTTCTCAACGAAGCTGTCGCCGCCATACCGTGGAGCGAAGCCAACAAGGACCTCTATAACGTACTCCTCAATCCCTTCCGCGCTCACAAGCTCGCCATCGGTGAGCTGACCGACCTCTCCGAAGAGTCCCTCGAGTTGCTCCTCACCGATGTAACCACTCTTTCCACGCCCGAACACGAACTGTTGCTCTGTGTCGTCGACTGGGTCTGGGAACGCAACGAGCGCGCTCCGTCGGCTTCGGAGCGCCGTGCTATTCTGCATGACATCAATGATATGGTTGCGGGGTGCGAAGGAAAGGTCCGGCTAGGAGATGGTGCGTCGCGCGCTTTACTGCTCAAAATGGTGAGCCACTTTGACCTCAGGCTCGTTTGCCCGCATCGACTCAAGACCCTCACGGAGGCGGTTGACACGTTTTCTGAGACCTCTCCACATTACATGGCGTTTTGCCACCATGCCTGCAAGAACACTGTATGCCCTACGGGTCATCCGTCCGCAAGTCACGGAGAGACGCCTCACAGTACGGAACTTCAGTGGAATCGATCAAAAGTCGGTACTCAAGTGGTCGTTTCCGAAGATGGCAAGGTTGTGGAGCTACTACACGGGAATAAGTGGCTGACAGCACGGATTTCGGCTCCCGAGACAAATGCTCACGGCAATCTATACGAATGGGACATCGTTGTCGAATCCATTGGAAATGGCGATAATATGATTGGGTTAGTTGGAGAGGAATTTTCACATTTTAACGATAACCTGCAATTAAAGCCAAATGCATGGGGATTTTATTTCCAAGGTGCCAGAATCTATATGTTTGATCAAGGAAGTAATAGGAATTCAAATTACGGCCAACATATTCAAAATGGCGATATCTTAACATTGCATTTCAACCGAAATGACCACACTTGTGCCCTTTCGATCAATGGACACAATTGCGGGACAGCCTTCAGCAATCTCCCCGACAAGGTGTACCCTGCCGTGTCATCATATTCAGGAAGCAAGTTTCGGATAAAAGAGCGTCGAGGCTGAATGATGAGCTTTTGGATGGTTAATTATCTCTTAGTTTAGCAAAATGAAGTATCAATGCTTAACATTTTAGTGAGCATTTATTTTTGTCTTGGGTCTTAACTCTAAGTTGTCACATCTGCTATATGTATTCATCCAAAGGATTGCTGTTGACAAATATAAGTCGAACAATAACACAATAAATTATTTTGTACTGTTGGCTTCTTATTTAATACAATGATTTTAATCCCGAATCAGAGATGTTGAACTCTAATTGAATACTTCATGTTCTTAGACTTCTGTCCAGGATGGAATGCTAGCATCTTCAATGAACCTTGGAATGATCAACTTTGCTTTCTTTTTTTTTTATTTTTTTTTATTTTTATTTTATTTATTTTATTTTTTTATATCAATAGAGTTATATTTTCAATATACAATTAGTTACCACATTTCTTACATGTGTACCACTAACTTTTAATCTATTTGAGTCACTAGAGATCAACTTAGAATAAATAAATAAATAAATTTCTGAAAAATAGATCTTAGTTTTATTAATTATTATTAGTAAAATTTCTTAACTGATATATTCTTGATATCATGACACTCTTAGGACAACAATTAATAAAATATTAGCTACAATATATGACTGCAGGGTCCAAATGATAATTAGCCAATAATGATTAAATAAAATAAAATATTTTAAAATCTTATAGAAAATTTGAATTGCATAAATATTATTAAGCAGGACTGAAATAAACATTCAGATTGGCTCTCTGGGAGCTGGTGAGATAATATTATATATCTGAAAAAAAGAAAAAAAAAAAAGAGTATTTTCTTTTAGAAATTAAATAGATATTTTTGCTTATATTTGTATATTTGTCTAACTATCTGTATAGAAGTAGTTTTAGAGTTTTGTACTTTACAAACCAGGTATACTGAGAAAAATTTCTACAGTAATACTTAATATAAATTATAATAATTTATGGTTTTTCTTTATTGATATAGATATAATACTCATTTGTTAAATTTTGATATATAGAAAAAATAATAACCATAGAGAAGGAGAATAAATACATCAAAATTATAAAAATGATTACTGAAACCAATTTATTATAATCATGCTATTCTCTATTTTAACCCATTTTTTATCCAAGGCAATTCCTCTATCTTATATAATCCATTCTATATGAATAGTAATAGAAGTAGTATGTAGTGTTGTGAGGAGACAAGCCATCATCTCATTCAATGAGGATATTTATAGACAAGATTCAAGTTAGAGAGAATTTTTGAAAAATCTATATTCTGGAGAAACCTCCTCTTGTACTTTGTAAAACTGATTGAAATTTAAAGATTAATAATTATAAAGTCTTATAAAAAGGACAATATTTCAATCTATAATATTAAATATAGTAAATTATAATTATTTCAATTAATTACTTTCTAATACTTATATTTAAATATAATTAATTAATAAGTAGAAAATATAAAATATTATTTATAAATATTATTAATATCTTCTAATTATATATTAATAGTTTAATATAATATTTTATATATCTTTAAATTAAATTTATTTAATTTTTCAAGATCAAAATTATTTGATCAATTTAATTATTAATAATAAAATACATATTGTAATAGTGATCTCAGAATGGTGACATCATCACAGGAGACAGTCTTTTCTTACAAACTACCATATTAGAGCATAAGAAGATCATACAGTATGACTTACTCAGGCTACAAGATGAGTAATAATGACTAATCATGAGTTATTGTGACTACAAGACAGATACCTCAAGGAGTATAAAAGAAGAATCAAGAAACTACAGTAGCAGTAATCTAAACAAGGCTCACAGAAATAGTTCAAAAGACTTACTATAAACAAATGTCTGCTGCTTGCCAAACCTCAAGATCCAGGAACCACCAAGGCCCCTCAGTCTAGAAAAAGATATTCCAAGACATCAGAAGAGCCATGAGAACCCACACAAGAAGAACTCCTAGCCTCAACCTGAGTACTAGTGACTCTTATCATTATATTCTCTATTGCTATAAAATGGAAACAAGGATCATTATTACTACTGAATATCTCTGAATGTGGCAGAAATACAAAATAGGAAACCTCCTCTATCAGGAATTCCCTCAGGCCAGTTCCCAAGAAATACAAGATACTACTCCTATAGATATATATGAAATAAGGATAGCTAAGAAGATTCATCAGATCTTCAGACATATACTGTAGTCAATCTCCAACTTATAGTATACTAGAATCTCAGACTTCAAGGAACTGTCAGCCCACTGTACTAATATACTAGAGACCATAGTGGCCACAGAAGCCCAGTCTGCTATTATTCTTAATAGTGATAAAGTAGAAGAGTTCTAGCATCCCATCCTCCAGGACAATCCAGATCAATTTATGTAAAGATTGATCTTAGCATTCTAAGACCCCAGTATCCAGATTAGACCTCCCCAAGATCTTACATTTGTTTCTTATTTTGTAGAAGAGAATTTTATAGATTGGAGAGCCCCCACTACTGCTGAACTTGATGATGTCATCAGCAATGATATCATCCTGCATGATATATATAAAATACACAAAATGGACAAAATATTCATAGACCTCATTTCCCTCAGCAGTGATGAAGATGAAGCCTCCATAGTCCTGAACATTCTGCTCTAAGTTCTTGGTAACACCAAAATCTTCCAGTATCCATTTTCTATATAACTGAATTCTATTAGCATCTTTTTCCTATAACATCTGAATCTTTAGATATTCTTTTTCTATACTGCTGAAATTTACTGATATCTTGAACTTATGCAACCATTTGTATAGATACTTGAATTTGTACTTACAATTATAGTTTTCTATATTCCAGTATTTTATTTGGTTATTAGAATTTATATTTAGCTTTATAACTTAACAACTATTAAATTATATTTTGTATAAATACCCCTCTTATTTCCTTTGAAATAAAGTCAGTTCCAGTTTACTTATACTCAATTCCATACAAGCAATCTAAGAGATAATAAGACAGTTTAAAGATAAAAAGTTTGAGAACTATAAGACCTTGGGAAGATACTCTAATAAGAACTTACTTATAACAAACTTATGGTTAGTCTAAGAGATACACCTTGAAGAGAATCTAATATATTTGAAGAACTCAGTAACTACTATATGATAACTTAGTACTCATTGGCTGGTGATTCAAGATGAATCTCTCACTTTTAAGCTGAAAAACAAATAACTACCACAACAACTATCCTGACTACAAGAGTTATCCCTACAAGAATTCAAGATAAGATAGAAATATGTCCTCTTACATTCTATAGATATACTACCAAAGAGTCAATCCTGACCTTCATTGAAGACTTTGAAAAATTTGCTATTATACAAGCCCTTTTCATAGATGTATAATTGGCCCTTCTACCTGTTAGTCTCAGAGGATCTGCTAGAGATAAGTTCAATACAACCACCATTGCTGATGTGGTGCAGCCAAACTTGCTAATATGAAGACCTTTCTCAGAACTATATACTATACTGAAGAGATTAAGTAAGCTCTCAAGGATCAACTCAACACTATCTGCCAGAGACTCAGTAAAGATCCCAACTCATTCTATATCCGAATCTGCCACCAGATTGTCTTGACTGGCTATGATGATGCCCTCAAGAAACAAATAGCTGATTCAACCTTTCTCAAAAAAGTATACTCTGAAATTGCCCTAGCAATCTGGTCTATCCCAGCTGCTCTGACCCTTGACCAGAAAGTGGTCTTTCGACAGAGATATTAGACTACTAGACACCCCACTAAACACTCAATAGAGAAAATAACTGGCATTAAGATAGAGCTACAAAAGCCAATCAGTATCATACCTACCACAGTTGTAAACAGACAACCATCCCCACCTACCCCCAAGGCAGCTAAAGCTGACCCAGTAGAGGAACTTACCAAGCAGTTTACCAAGATGACTGCACATCTTAGTGATGTTGTTAGAGAAGTCTGAAGCACTAATAGGAGACCAGTACAGAGATTTGCAATTGCTACAGAAGAACACAATATCATATACTTCAGATGTAGAGAAGAAGGCCACTATGCAAAGAGTTATATGACTGAAATGAGATATAAAGTCCAATCAAGTAATGCTACCAGAACTAGAGAACAAATCAATACAGTGATCATTGAGGATATTAGTGATACTGATGATAAAGAATACTATGAGGAGTCTGAATTCTACTCTGTTACTAAAGGTACCAGAACCCAGTCCAAGCTCTATAATAAGAAGGATAATAGCAAGCCAGTTGGAAGACCAAAGAAGACCCCAGCTGTTACTATTTAAATTAAGACCCAACTCAAGGAGATTGATCAAGATATAGAGTTAGATGAAGCTGCCTGCCAAATTATTGAAGGCACTACTTCAGTCTCAGGAGAAAGTGGGAGCAAGAAAGAATAGAAGCTGCATAAGACCAAGATCCACTAGTATAATATCTATAAGGACCTCAAGAAACAAAAGGTCAATGCTACTTTTGGACAACTAGTTAAAGTCCCTGCCTTCAGATAGCAGTTGAGAGTAGGACTTACAACTACTGTCAAGAACCAAGAGTATAAGATCATAAAAGCTCACAATGTACAAGAAGATGAACAAAAAGACTTAGGTGAAAAATCTGAAGATCAGCACAAGACATCAGCCTATATCCCATATCAGATTAAAGATTGTATCTTTAATGTCATTATTGATACTAGTGCTGAAGGATGCCTCATGAGTAAGAAGACAATTGACTACCTAGGCTGAAATATTAAAGAGTCTACCAAAATGGTCAATGTTATAGCAGATAATACATGAGCTACCCCCCTAGACAAGATCTGAGAAGTCTCCATCAAGATAGGAGGAGATACTATCCTAGTAGATATGATTATTATAAGCACCACCAACTATGACATCCTCATTGGCAACTAATGACTTCATAAGGCCAAGGCTATCATTGACCTCAATGCTCAGAAGATGCAGATCAACTATAGAGGAAGAAAGGTACAAGTCTCTATCAATGTCCACAAAGAAGTACTACCAGACATGGAGGAAGGAGATGAAGAGGACAGAGAAGTCTTCATATACTCAGTATACAAGAATAAGAGCATAACACCCAAGCTCACAGATGAGCAGTGGTATAACAAGATTATCAATAGCTATGCCTCTTAAGGAAGATGCCCCCATAGTACCAGGATGTACTGCTCTGAACACCTGAATGACTGCTGGTCCTGTATTAGTGAAGTCAGGAAAATCTGCAAACAAAAGTATGAGCAAGAAGCTACTGAAGCAAAAAAGAAAGCCAAAGAAGATGACCAGCCCCCAGAGCTTCAAGCTGATAGCAATGATGAGGAGGAGTGAGAACCAGACATTACTCTCAAGGTTAAGAAGTTTTATCCTGAAGCTAAGATCCCAGAATACAAGACTGAAAGAGCCATAGGAATGGACCTTGCCAGCATTCAAGATGCTATCCTTGAACCACAGACCACCACTCTACTTAGTATTAAAATTAGAGTCAAGTTGCCAGAGAACCATGCTGGAATTATCAAGACTAGGAGCAGTCTGGTCAAAAGTGAAATCTCAGTTAAAGGAGGAGTAATTGACCCTGATTACACTAGTGAAATCTTTCTCATAGTCAGGAATTACAACTCCACCACTCTATTCAAAGTCAAGAAGTATGACAGGATTGGCCAGATACTGATCCATAAAGCCTAAGATCACTGAAGCCATCAAACTTATCAAGACCAAGAGAGAAGAACAGAACTTTGGATTTACTGGAAGAGGAGCCTATTCTGCTACTAAAATTACTGAACTTGAGTACAAAAAAGACAAGGACCAGAACAAGTACATATATATCATTGGAGAAAACTTTCCCCTAGAAGAACAACTTCTCAAAATCCTATACCAGAACAAAGGAGTACTTACCACAGACTTCAGGGACATCCACAATCAAGAACCCAAATACTATTATAAAGTTGATACTGGCAATACTAAGCCTATCTCCCAGAAAGCCAGATCTATACCACCTGCCTACAGAGAATGGCTGCAAGCAGAACCTAAGAAAATGGAAGAAGCTGAAATCATCAAGCAAGCTATCAGCCCCTGGGCTTCACTCATTATCCTTACTTCAAAGAAAGAAAGCAAGTCTGGAGAGTTTGCCCCAATACTCTGCATTAATTATAGGAAGCTCAATGTAATCATTAAGAAGAATAGGCAGTCCTTTCCAAATATTCCAGAAATCCTTACCATCCTTGGGAGTAAAGCCAAATACTACACTACCTTGGATCTGTTCTCAGGCTTCTATCAGATTGGCCTCACTCAAGATACCAGTAAGAAATCAGCCTTCATCACACCTGACACCACCTATATATGTCTATCTACAAATGCTATTTGGAATGTGTATTGCTCTAGCAAGTTTTTAGTGAATAATGAATAGAGTCTTCAGTAATGAGATTGAAAAATGACTCTTTATCTATATCGATAATATGATCATCTTCAGCAATACTACATGGAATTATATTAACTATATACATCTAGCTCTCAAGAAGCTCAAAGAGCATAGCCTCTACATCAAGCCCAAGAAGTGCAAGTTTGTAGCTCAGAAAATCACCTACCTAGGACACATCATCAACCAGACTAGAATTCACATAGACCCTATAAGATTGAGGCTGTTGCAGTCTACTCAAGACCCAGAACAACTACAGAAGTCCATGCCTTCCTTAGACTGGCCTCCTACTATAGAAGATTCATCAAAGGATACTCTAAAATTGCAGTATCTATCTACAAGCTACTGAAGAAGGAGACCAAATTCAAATAGACCAAGGAATATCAAGAAACCTTCAATAAACTCAAGACCAGGTTGATCCAAGCACCCATTCTCAGAAGACCAGATTGGAACCTAGAGTACATCTTGCAGATAGTTGCAAGTACTATAGGACTTGGAGTAGTCCTAGCTTAGAAGAAAGATTGTCATCTCCTATACAAGCTAAGGTATCTGCAGAGTAGAATAGAACTATGAGTCATACAAACTTAAATACTTAGCAGTAGTTTGGATGGTAGACAAGTTTCACTACTACCTAGCTGGGAAATACTTCACTATTCAAACAGACTATTTCACTCTTGCCTGGCTATTTTACACTCTGAACCTCAAAGGAATATATACCAGATAGATCTACAGGCTACAATAGTATGACTGTACTATCAAGTACCACTCAGGAAGAACCAATGCCAATGCTGATACACTCTCAAGGACACTTCAAAACATCCCCATCAAGACTATTCAAAATGAATAAGGAGCTATACTATGGATTAATCAGCTACCTTAGGTAGCAAAAGATGCCCAACCACCTTGAACCCTGGACTATCACCACCATCAACCAGACTTGGAAACAATTTGAACTAGACAACACTATACTCAGAAAAAGAAGAAAGCTTATAATACTCAAACACAAGAAGTATCAAGTAATGAAGAAAGTATATGAACAAGGATACCTAAGAGGAACTAATATATATAACAAAGTAAGAAGAACTATGTGGTAGTCTAAGATGGAAGAAGACCTGCACCAATTTGTCAAAGAGTGTGACAAGTGCCAAAAACAGAAACAAGATCAATAAGACCAGGCATCTGGGTCATCAAGAATTGAGCCTATCTCATTCCACCACATCATAATGGATATCATTAGACTGCTACCAGTAACACTATTAAGAAACTGCTACATTATAGTTATTATAGACCTCTTTACCAAATGGATAGAAGCAGGAGTATTACAAGAAGCCAATGCTCTCTCTATAACTGACTTCCTGAACTGAGAAATCATCTGTTACTACAAGACACCAAGGCAAATTACCACAGACCACAGCACAGAATTTGTCACTGGATTTCATGAGATAATATGTATATCTGAAATATAATATTCAGTATATCAAGACTATCATATACCACTCTCAAGGAAATAGACAGATAGAAAGAACTAATAAGATCCTTAAGAACATCCTGGTAAAGATCTCAGATACATATGACAATTAGGATAACTACCTCCCAACTGCTCTCTCTGTTCTATGAGATATACAGTCACAGAGTACACACTTTACCCCAAGAGAACTGCTCTTTAGAGAAGAAGTTTCTAATGGAACCTCAGCCACAAATCTAGACCTAATATAGAGACAGATTAACTCAGAAATCCAGAGACTATACCAAATCAGAAAGAAGACTGAAGATTATATTATCAAGTTACAAGCACTGATAAGAAAGAATGCAGAAAAGAATCACAAGACCCTAGAACCCATTCAAATTGGAGAAAAGGTCCTACTGTATCAAAATATAGTAGAAGCCTCATAGTCATAAAAACTGAAGCCTAAATGGAAAGGACTCTTCTACATATAAGATATAAAGGGAACTACCTTCTGGCTTAGAAAACTTTCAGAGACTATACTGCCTACCATGATATATAGGAACAGACTCAAGAAGTACCATGAACCTATATAAGAGAAGTAAAATATGATGACCATTTGTGAGGTTTTAGTCCATGAATCATTACAATATGTCCTATGATCAGCAAGCAATCTGTCCATTCTATAAGAGATATGGCACCAGCAACTACTTATCCATAAGGCTTTCAAAGCTAGAGAAGTTTGAACCATCAACTGATTGGTCAAGATCAGAATCAGACCCTTACTCTATATGAAGGGAGTGACTCTTCACCATCATACCAAAATATATAGAGAAGATGCCAGCCCATAAACACCACTTTTTGACCCCCTTGCCAGAGGTTATGGGATCAGCAATTTTTTCAGACTAGACTAATGAATAAGGACATTCAAGAGAAGATCCTTATTCAGGAGAAAGATGTAATAGTGATCTCAGAATGGTGATATCATCATAGGAGACAGCCTTTCCTTATAAGCCACCAGATCAAAGTACAAGAAGATCATATAGTATGACTTACTCAGGCTACAAGATGAGCAATGATGACCAACCATGAGTTATCATGACTACAAGATAGATACCTCAAGAAATATAAAAGAAGAATCAAGAAACTGCAGTAGTAGCAATCCAAACAAGGCTCACAGAAACAGTTCAAAAGACTTTTATCACAAACAAATACCTACTGCTCACCAAACCTCAAGATTCAGGAATCACCAAGACCTCTTAGTCTAGAAAAGGATATTCCAAGACATCAGATGAGCCATGAGGACCCATACAAAAAGGACTCCTAGCCTCAATCTGGGTACTGGTGACCATTATCATTATATTCTCTACTGTCATAAAATGGAAACAAGGATCACCATTGCTACTGAATACCTCTGGATGTGGCAGAAATACGAAATAGGAAACCTCCTCTACTGGGAATTCCCTCAGACCAGTTCCCAAGAAATACAAGATGTCACTCTCATGGATGCATGCAAAATAAGGACAGTCAAGAAGATTTATCAGATCTTCAGGTATGCTCTGTGGTCAATCTCCAACTTGGAGTATACTAGAATCTCAGACTTCAAGAAACTATCAGTCTACTATACCAATGCACTGGAGGCCATAATGGCCACAGAAGCCCAGTCCATCATCACCCTCAATAGTAATGAAGTAGAAGAGTTCTGGTATCCCATCCTTCAGGATAATCCAGATCAATTTATACAAGGATTGATCTCAGTATTCTAAGGCCCCAGTATTCAGATTAGACCTCTCCAAGACCCAACATTTGTTCCTTATTTTGTGGAAGAGAATGTCATAGATTGGAGAGCCCCTGCTGCTGCTAAACTTGATGATGTCATTAGCAATGATATCATCCCACACAATATACATGAAATACATAAAATGGATGAAATGTTTACAGATCTCATTTCCTTCAGCAGTAACAAAGATAAAGCCCCCATGGTCCTGAACATTCTGCTCTAAGTTCTTGGTAATACCAAAATCTTCTGGCATTCTTTTTCTATGTAACTAAATTTTACCAGCATCTTTTTCCTATAACACCTGAATCTTCAGACACTCTTTTTCTATACCATCAAAATCTACTGACATCCTGAACTTATGCAACTATTTGTACAGATACTTGAATTTATACATATAATTATAGTTTTCTATATTTCAGTATTTTATTTGGTTATTGAAATTTATATTTAGCTTTATAACTTAGCAATCATTGAATTATATTTTGTATAAATACCCCTCTTATTTCTTTTGAAATAAAGTCAGTTCCAGTTCACTTATACTTAATTCTATACATATAAGCAATCTAAGAGATAACAAGACAGTTTAAAGATAAGAAGTTTGAGGACTATAAGACCTTGGAAAGGCACTCCAAAAAGAACTTGCTTATAACAAACTTATGGAAGAAAATCTGATATATTTGAAGGACTCAGTGACCACTATATGATAATATTTATACAAATAAATTTTTATTCAAAATTTAAATTATATAAAATATTTATCTCATATTTAATATTTAATTAAAAGAAATACTTTTAATAAATTTTATTATTATTAAATTTATTTTATTAGTATCAGTTTATTAAAAAAAAAAAAAAATTATAATATTTATTTGAAATAAATTAATATACTGTAGTAGTTGATCCAAATCAGGAATATGAATCAAGAGAATAGACATTTGATTATAGTATCTGAATCTGATTCTCAAATATAGGATAGTCTTACAAATAGTAGTTATATTTCACAAATATTAAAGTTTTCATAAATGTTAAACTCTTCACAAATGTCAAGATTTTACAGATGTTAAAGTTTTGACAATTATCAAAGATTTAACAAATGTTAAGGATTAACACTTTGTGAAAAGTGACTCATAGGATCTATAGTTATAACTTAGCCACCTTATAGTTAGCAAACTTGTATAAATATCCCCAATATCTAGAGTAAATAAAACCTCACATCAAAATAGTTCAAAGGAAAGAGAAAGTAAGAGAACTAGTAAGTCTGTAGGCAGATATACTTTTAACTCACCCACTTCTGTATCCTGAGAACTCTGTAGAGTCAAAGAAGATTAAGTTTTCAAGATACAAAAATCCAATATACTTACCTGGTTACACATCTGCTATGTTATAACTTGGTGCCTATTAGTTGGTAATTTAAGATAAATTCATCACTTTCAAACTGAATAACAAATAACTACTACCATCTGAACAACCACACAAATCGAATCAAGATATCTAAATAAGATAGATATAAGACCACCAGTATTCCATAGATATACTTCAGATGAATCAATCATCATATTTATTAATGACTTCAAGCAGTATGCTGTAGTAAGGATCCTGACAACAAGATAGCAAGTAGCCCTCATGCTCTTCAGTCTCTAAGGATCAGCAAGAGCAGTATTTATAGCTATAACTCATATGGAAAATAATGATGATGCTATGCTGGCAGTACAGAAGACCTGGCTCTAAATTATCTACTATATAGATGAGATTAAGTAAGCACTGAAGGATTAGCTCAATACAATATGTCAAGGAATGAGTGAGGATCCAAACACATTCTACACTAGAATCCAATATCAGATAATTCTTGCAGATTATACTGATGCTATCTGAGATAAAGTAGTAGAAGCAACCTTTATAAAAAGAGTCCACCTAGAGATAGTTCCAGCTATTTGCTCATCACCAGTAGTCTTGGATCTAGTACAAAAGATCATCTATATTCAGCAATACTGGATAGCTAGACATTCATAAGACTATATAATAGAAAGAGTCACTGGAGTCAGAATTGAAGCATCTAAGGCAACTAGTGTAATTTCTACCATAGTGATCCATCAAAACATACCTCAGCCAAGAGCTACAGAATAACAGAGAAACAGCAACTCTATGGAAGAACTTGCTAAGAAGTTGCCCCATCTCAGAGACATGGTAAAGGAAATTAAAGAAAGAGGCCACTGCCTAGTTCAGAAGTTTACCACTATCTTAGACAAGAAGAGAGATACCTGCTATATTTGTAGAGAGGAAGGCCACTACTTATATGAATATATAAGTAAGACCAAGTACAAAGCTCAGCCAAGCAATGCTATAAGGAATAAGAAACAGGCCAACACTATTACCTTCAAAGAAATTGGAGAATTAGATGAAGAAGAATGAGAAGCCTACTCTGCTGAGACTGTCAAGAAGAATGTTCACAATCAATCCTATAAGAGACCACCAGGGAGATCCAAGAAGAACCCTGTGGAAAAACAGATAGAAATTGCTACAGAAAGCCAAGGTGAAGAAATGGATCAAGATATAGAGCTGAAACAGGCTGTTCAAAATATCATTTGAGGAACTACTCCAGCTAGTGAAGGAGAAAAGGAGAAGAAGCTTCACAAGACTAAGACTTTTAAGTATAATATCTTCAAGGACCTCAGTTAATAAAAGATCAATGTAACCTTTGACCAGTTGGCAGAAATACCCATATTCAACAGCAAATGAGATATGGATTTGCTGAGACAACCAAGGAATAAGAATGGAAGATAACCAAGGCCAATAATGTTTAAGAAGATTCTAGAGAAGTGAGTGAAAATAATCACAAGACATCTGCCTATACAATCTATCAAATCAAAGATAGAATCTTTGAGGCCACCATTGATATTAGAGCAGAAGAATGTCTTCTCAGTAAGAAAGTAATAGACCACCTAAGTTGGGAGATTGAAGAAGCAATCAAATTAGTATTCATTATAGCAGATGATATAAGAGCCATATCTCTAGGAAAAATCTGAGATATTTTTATCAAGTTTGGAAGAGTAATGATCCCAGTAGATGTGATCATAACCAATACTACCAACTATGATATCCTTATCAGCAACTAGTGGCTTCATAAAGCCAGAGCAATAATTGACCTCAATGCTCAGAGGATGCAGATTATTTACTAAGGTCAGATGATGTGAATCTCCATCAATGTCAACAAAGGAGTGCTGCCTGAAATGGAGAAAGAAGAAAGTGAGCAAGAAGAAGTCTATATAGTAACTACTCAGAAAAAGAAGAAGAAAGTCAGATGTATCAGTAAAGAAGAATAGTACAAAAGAATAATTTGAAGGATATATACTATAAGGAGTCTGCTCTCATGAAATCAAAATATACTATATGAAACATATTGACAATTGCTACCAGTATATCAGCAGAATCAAGAAAATCTACTATGAAAGAAGACAGAAGGTTCTTAAGAGACAGGCAAGGTAAGAAAAGGAGGAGGAAGAGAATGATGAACTACTAGCCCTCCTAGAGAACCATAATGATGAAGAAATCAAGGTCAAGATTTAGAAAATCCACTCTGATATAGTTCTACCAGAATATAAGTCAGAGAATGCAGCTGGAATAGATATTACTACAGTAAAGGAAACTGTACTAGAGCTCTAGACAATTACCCTACTTATAACTGGTCTGGAAATAACTATTCCAAAGGACTATATCAGAATCCTCAAGACAAGAAGCAGTCTGGCCAAGAGTGAGATTACTATCAAAAGAGGAGTCATTGATTCAAACTATATTGGAGAAATACTACTCATTACCAGGAACTATAACTCTATGATTCCATTTCCAATCAAGAAGAAGAACTGATTGGTACAGATGTTGATCTTCTCAGTTCTTCAGCCAAAGATCATAGAAGTCAAGAAGTTGGAGGAAACAGAAAGAGGAAATAAAGAATTTGAATCTACAGAAAGAGGAGTATTCACTAGCATCAAGATCACTGAACTGAATCACAAGAAGAAGAAAACTACAAATAAGTATAGCTATACCATTGGAGATGAATTCCTGCTCAAGAAGAAACTCAAGAAGATATTCTATGAATTCAAGAATGTCCTAGCCACAGACTTCAAGAATATCAAGAGAAAAACTCTACACTACTATCATAATATAGATACAGGAGACACTGAACCAATTTATCAAAAAGTAAGGCTAATCCCACCAGCCTATTGCAAATGGCTCAGAGAAGAAATCAAGCAGATGGAAGAAGCTGATATTATCAAAGAAGCCAGTAGCCCTTGGGCTCTACTGGTTATATTGGCTCTAAAAAAAGAGAGCAAACTAGGAGAATTTGTCTCAAGACTCTGTACCAATTACAGGAAGCTCAATCTGACTATAAAGAAGGATCACCAATTACTACCCCTCATCAGTGACATTCTTATAACTCTAGAAGATAAAGTACAGTATTATAGTACCTTGGATTTATACTCAGGATTTTACCAGATTGGTCTCACCAAAGCAGTAAGTGAAAAATTAGTCTTCATCACTCCAAACAGAACTTATATTTATCTGCAAATACCATTTGGAATATACAATATACTAGCAAGCTTTCAGTAAATGATAAACAAAATCTTCTACTATAATATGGAAAGATAGAGGATAGTTTATATGGATGATGTTATCATCTATAGTAAGACAGCCAAAGAATATCTGCAGTATATTCAGTAGATGATGGAAAAGCTAAGGAAGTATGGCCTATATATCAAGCCCAAGAAGTATAAGTTTGTGGAAATTGAGATCTCCTACCTTAATCACATCAATAACTGAGATAGAATATATACAGACTCACTTAAGATTTAAGCAGTAGTAGTATATCCAAGGCCCACTACTGTCACTGAAGTCTAAGCCTTCATGGGACTTATCTCATACTATCATAGATTTATCAGAGGATTCTCCAACATTGTAGGCCCAATTTATAAACTCAATAAGAAAGATATTAAGTTCCAATAGACCAGCAGGTAATAAAAAGATTTGACAAGCTCAAAATCAGACCAACTCAAGCTTCTATCCTCAGAAGACCCAATTGGACTCAAGAATTCATTCTGCAGACTAGTGCTCCTAACGAGTCAATTTAATCCGGATTGGATTCGGATTGATTCGGATTGAATCCCATCCCAATCAACTCGGATGGGATTCAAATCAACCATTGTTTTGATTTCCAAATTAGATAATTAAATGTTTACATCAATAACTCAATGAATAATCATCCAAATTTGATGATCTTGGTGTCATTTGAAAGCCCTTAATAAGGCCTATCTAATGATACCAAGAACATTGAAATACGATCACGCGTTGCCGAGTTATGAAGGAAACCGTCTGAATTACCGATTTTGGAAATTCTTCGATTTGCCGATTTTGGAAATTTTGTCAAATAGAATGTTTTCCTTAATATCTCGGCAACGCGTGATCCGATTTTAATGTTCTTGATATCATTAGAAAGGCCTTATTAAGGGCTTTCAAATGACACTAAGATCATCAAATTTGGATGATTATTCATTGAGTTATTGATGTAAAAATTTAATTGTCCAATTTGGAAATCAAAACAATGGTTGATTCGAATCCATCCGGATGGGATTCGAATCCAATCCGAGTTGATCGGGATGGGATTCGAATCCAATCCGAGTTGATCCGGATGGGATTCGAATCCATCTGAATCTCATCTGGATTGACTTGTTCAGAGCACTACTGCAGACAGATGTAAGTATATAAGAACTAGGAGCATTTCTGGCTAAGAAAGATAAAGTAGAGTATATTATTATATATCTAAGCTGAGGAACCTGAGGAGTAGAAAAGGAATATGAATTCTTCAAGTTAGAATATCTCACAGTCATCTGAGCTATAGAAAAGTTTCACTACTACCTCACAGAAAGATATTTCATCATTCAGATAGATCACTCAGCCCTTACTTAGTTATTGACTATCAGGCAACTCAAAGGAATCTATGCCAGATGGATTATAAAG
>RBNI01001154.1:0-24062 GCA_003990745.1 Jimgerdemannia flammicorona | reverse complement strand
AGAGGCTGCCAGCTGTTACTCCTTGCAAGTGTGCTATGGCCCAGGGAATATGGCGGAAGATTTGGTGGACACGGAGGGCTCTCTTGATTAGCCGGCTAGTGGTTATCAATTCGGTAATGAGGCCTTCCTGGTCGTCTTCTTGAGTCTCATTGCAAAGGCGGTGTCCGATTTCGTAGTCATGCCAGAGGGTCATTCGTTCAGTAGTGTCTTTGAGCTGCTGGGTCATTATATACCAGTAGTTGATGAAGTGTCCAAGGTCCTCGGCGTAGAAGTTCAAGTGTTCAGAAGTATCTGGGTGCCAGATGGCCTTCTTGATAGCTTCAAAGATCAGGGTCTTTGGGCCAGGCAAAGGGGTAGAGCGGTGGGAGGTCTGGTTGGATCGGCGGATGGGAGGCATTGTGTGATGGGTACTTGGTTCTTTGGTGCCGATCCCTGAGGCGGAGTATGGTTCCTTAAATAACATGGTCTTCATTTTGGCTTGGGTCATCTTGTCTTCTTTTGGGATGATCACCTAATGGGTCAGGCTGTCTATTTGATTGTTACGCCATTATGTCCTCTGATCTTAGTAGTCACCGGCACTCTGTTGTCAATTGCATATGTCACAATATATATCAACAGATCAGTCTTTAATAATTTATAGTACCAATAATACTTCAAGTTAAATATCCTTAATAGTTCCACACTTTCTATACAATTCTCATTCCAAAATCTGATAACATTATAC
Organism: Jimgerdemannia flammicorona; assembly: GCA_003990745.1. Lineage (NCBI taxonomy): Eukaryota > Fungi > Mucoromycota > Endogonomycetes > Endogonales > Endogonaceae > Jimgerdemannia > Jimgerdemannia flammicorona. The sequence continues at coordinate 23,338 of RBNI01001154.1, read as the reverse complement.
TAAGACTAGAGATAATATTATTTGTAATTATTGTAGGTAAAAAATAAAAAAAAATATATATATTTATAATATAACTGATATTTTTATTTGATATATATATATAATATTGTTTCTACTAACTTCTTATATTATATAACTAGAAGTTCAAAATGCTTAATAGTTTAACTTTAAATATATATATATTGATATATAAAAGACAAATACTCTAACAAAATCAAAAAGAATATGAAAATAAATAAAATCAATATCCAAGCTATAGTGGGTATATTTATCTAATTGCCTGACTATTTTTATATCAATAACTCTATTTAATCAAAAATATTTAGCTATACACTTTAGCAGAATTTTGAAATTGACTTATTTACTAGATTATATATATAGACCAATCATTTATAACTATTGAGAGTGACTAATTATATAGCATCTTTGGCCTTTTCAAGTATGATTTATATCTGTCAAGTACTGATATTATTTACAAAGATATCCTGAAGGCCTATAGAAAGAAGTATGATAATCTTTACTAGATATTTCAGATAAAATAAATAAATAAGAGCAATACTATAACTATTGTAAGCTGAATTATATATATATATTAAAGAGCTTACCAATTCAATCTTATATTCATGTAAGAGGGTTGCTTTTTAGAGTAACTGTTATGTAGTTCTGAAATCATTTTCTAGAAGTTCTGGATATTCTGAAAGACTGTTTTCTTATGGTCAAGATCAATTTCATATGGAGTACATCCTCTATGCTTATTGATTTCAAGATCAGGTTGATGTCTCAACCAAAGTCCTTTTTTGGACTAGTTCTGGGTGTTCAGGATTTTCCATATTTCAGGAAGTTCAAGAAACTAAGATCAGCTTAGTTGAATTGGCGTATCGCTGCAGACAATACCCAAATTTCGTGATGGGGTTAGGAGTGGGACCTAACAGGGAGCGGATTTACTTAAGAGTAGTTTGTGAGTTATTAAATAGGTTTATTCGCTATTTATGATATTGCTATACTAGGAGTAGTTGTATAAAGGGATATTGTGGAGAAGTATTCAGGAATGTTCTTGTGTATTTGAGTCTGTTCAAGTCTGAGATTCTGAGGTCTGGGGGAGGGGGTATTTATACTAGTGAGGGGCTATCTGGACTATGCTAGATATGGATATAGTACTAAGTGCTTTGCTGAGTTGGAATGTAGTCATATAGTATAAGTGTAATCTGATATATCAAGAGATCGTCTGACTGCTGAGTCAGTTCACAGTCATGTCATATAAGGCTAATCTAACTATACTATGACTGCTAAGCTATTTATAGATTTAGGCACTATCTGGATAGTCTTCGATGATATCACCATCGATGTCATTATCTCTGATGAAGTAGTCGTCTAGGAAGAGTAGTTCGCGGATTACTTCTCCTTATTGGCTGAGGTAATAATACATTGGAACTTCATCTCTGTTCCACAGGATAGCATCATCTGTCTCATATACTGGATAAGGTGTTGGTGGGCGAAGGAGGGGTGTATTGTTTTTGCTTTCATCGGATTCGCTGTCTGCATACCTTCTATAGGTTACAGCACTATGAGTCACCAGGTTGTAGTAAGCTGGTGGCTGTGGTTCATGTTGCTCGTACTCAGGTGGTGAAGTTGTTGGTTCAACTTCGAGGGTTGTCTGAAGGTACAGGTTGTGTTCTCCGGTCTCTTCATTGTAGTTGAAGTAATCGAGAGTGAATACAGGTTAGTATTCATACCAGTGGTCATTGTCCCAATAAGTCTCATAGGTAGTTATGAACTGTTGTAAGTTTATCGGCAAAGTTGGCGGTGTGATCAGAGTTGGTAGAGATCCTTGGCTTGAGGTCATGTCGGTGTCAAAGAGATCATTGTCTTCTACTTCATCCTCATCAAAGTGGATTATATCATAGATGTCCTTCATGGCATATCTAACTTGGGGCATTTGTAGGATGTGGTCATTGGGGTGTGAGAAGGTTCTGTCTGTGGTTTCAACGTACTCAAGATACTTGTAGTTGAGTTCTTGTATCATGTCATCGATTTGGCCATAGGACAGGATAGCAACCATTTTGCTGATAGTAACTTAGAGGTGGAGAATAAAGGTACTGTACTCATAGAAGAGTTCTTGGTATTTGCAGGCAATGAGCTTCTGGTGTTGAGACATCTGGGTAATATCTGTATCCTGGTAGTGTTCGACCATATCTTCCAGGAGGTGGCCGATCTAGTAGTGGCTTGAAATTTGTCCAATCCGGTGGGCCTCATTAAGCATGTTCAGAGCATTCCATCAGGCTTCCACAAAGTAGAAGAGTGCTAGGCTATGGATATTCATGAGGGGCAGAGAGGGTGTGGCTCGGTTGACAATAGCATTCTAAATGTCAACATGGATGTGGTTGTAGATCTTGGTGGTCATGTTTGTGTGTTTGGACGTTGTGGTTGTTATTTGTTTTGATTCTGTTTCGATGCGTCTTGGGGCTTGGTATATATGCATTTGTTCTTAATTGGTAAGATTCTATTTGTATGAACCTTGTGTTCTATGACTTCATATTGACTCAGCTTTGTGTGCTGTGACTTCTGTTTGACTCAGCTTCATGATCGCACAGGTGATTTCCAGATTTATTCAGAGGTCGCATGTAATTTCTATAAGAGGGTTGCTTTTTAGGGTAACCGTTACGTAGTTCTGGAAGGGGTTTCGGGAAGTTCTGGATATTCTGGAAGACCGTTTTCTTATGGTCAAGATCAATTTCATATAGAGTACATCCTCTATGCTTATTGATTTCAAGATCGGGTTGACATCTCAACCAAAAGTCCTTTCTCGGACTAGTTCTGGATGTTCAGGATTTTCCGTATTTCAGAAAGTTCAAGAAACTAAGACCAGCTTAGTTGAATTGGCATATTGCTGTAAATAATACTCAATTAGAAAATTTCGTGACAGGGTTAGGAGTGGGACCTAACAGGGAGTGGATTTACTTAAGAGTGGTTTGTAGGTTATTAAATAGATTTATTCGCTATTCATGATATTGCTATACTAGGAGTAGTTGTGTGAAGGGATATTGTGGGGAAGTGCTCAGGAGTTGTGTTCAAATTGTTCAGGTCTGAGATTCTGAGGTCTGGGGGAGGGGGTATTTATACTAGTGAGGGACTATCTGGACTATGCTAAATATGGATGTAGCACTAAGTGCCTTGCTGAGTCAGAATGCAGTCACATAGTACAATAGTGATCTGACATGTCAAGAGATCGTCTGACTGCTGAGTCAGTTCACAGTCACATTGTACAAGGCTAATCTAACATACTATGACTGCTAAGCTATTTATAGGTTTAGGCACTGTCTGGATAGTCTTATGATGACATCACTATTGATGATATCATCACTGGCAAAGTCTGAGTAGTTTTCTGACTTCTGACATCATCAGTTTCAAAGGTGTCATCACTTCTATCTCTTGTAAGATTAAGGCTGTCCTTGGTGGTGGTGGTTGTACAAGGATAACAGGTCTTGGTTCTCTTTTTTTTTGGTCTGCTGGCGCATTTGCGAGGACTGGCCATTCTCATCTAGGGCAAGGGCTCTCAATGTCGTGGCTGGGGGTTCAAACCTCTCGGAAATGATATTTTCTGTAATCTGAGGCAATTTCTAGTAGTAATATCTGTCATGTAGATGGCTTGAGATTGGTTTCGACGATATCAGCTTTCTTGAGTTCAGATGAAGCATCTGTCACTCTCCAACAGAGGTGACACAGATAGAGCAAATGGAGTTGTTCAAATATGTTTTGCTTCAGCTAAGTAATGAGGTCTTATATAGTTACAGTGTATCTTGGTCTTAAGTTGATAAGTGCAGTTTGTGAACCTTTTGGTAGATGAGATAGAGTTCTTCTTGTCTCACTTTGAGTTTGGTACTTTCAGTTTTCTTTTATAATAGTACAGTACACCAAACTAGTTATAGCAGTTTAGAGTCAGTCTTATGGTTGTAGTACTTCATCTAGTATTCTTGTATCTTGGCAGTGGGTTCTCGTGCTTGCTGGCATATTTCATGTAACCAGATGATCTCTTGTTTTATAGTCTTGCATGTGGTTTCCAAATTAGTTCTGAGGATACTATGTGATTTTGGTGGCTTGGAGGTTGTGCGCTTACAATTTCAGTAGCTTGTTAAGAGGGTGACATGTGATTTCTGTGGCTTATAGGTTGTGTGCTTACAACTCTCCCCTTCTTAGCTTTCGACATCCTCATCGGGGCCTTCTAATTTTGTTCTAGTGTTGTTACACCGTTTGGGAGATCAAAAGTCTGGTAAAGTCCATTTTTTCAGAAAGTGGCATGCTCATAGTACAGTTGCCTAATGCATTGGATTCACATGTTAAAGGGTTGTGTGTTCAATGCTGTGCACCAGAAGTGATTCTGATATCATTCACTGCTGGAGAATTTCCTCTAAGAAATCTTCTTAAATGTTTACGCCTCGCTTCCCACTAGTAGTACAGGGAGAATAAGCTTGCTTTCAGTTTTGGTATTTTTCCAGAGGGTTGGTATTCTTTTGTTCTGTCTTGCTGAGTTCTTGATTAGGTTCATGATAATTATAATGTTCAGGGGGGTAATATATGTTATGTACTGATAGGTACAGGAGTATTCAGTGTTCAGTTGTTCAAGGAATCATATTCCTGAACTAAGTCGGTAGTATTCTGGAGATTGGTCTTGGGTTCCCATGTTGTATCATGGATCGGATAACCTTTCCATTTAATAAGATACTCAGGGTGGTTCTTGTAACCACATCTGTTGAGGATTTGTTCAACTTTGTATTCTTCCTGATCATTAATAATGACAGGTGCAGATGGTTTTGTAGTTCGGTTCGGGAATAGTTCATCATCATTGTCATTGTATTGCTTGAGACGTTGGACATTGAAGACTGGGTGAATCTTAATAGTATCCGGTAGTGCCAATTTGTAGGAGATCAGAGAGACTTGTGAAGTGACTTCAAATGGTTCAATGAACTTGCTGTTCAGCTTTGTAGATAGTCTGTGCTTGAGGTTGTCAACTCGGTATCCTCGGATGTCTAATAGGACTTTTTCTCCAATATCGAAGGTTTCTTCTCAGTGATGTTGGTTAACATACTGTGACTATTGTTCTTGAGCTTGTGATAAATTCTCAATTGTGATCTGGCTTAGATTACACATTCGGAGTAAGAATTCTTCAACAGCTTTGACTGTAGAGAGTTCTTCAGTGGTTCGCATGAGTGTCAGAGGAGTGTTTGGGTTTTGTCCAGTGTTGGCGAAGAATGGGGTCATTCCAAGAGAGACTTGCTTGCTGTTGTTATAAGCAAACTTGACTGTAGTGAGGTGTTCATGCCAATCATCTTGTCTGTAGAAGACATAGTTTCTTAGTATTTATTCCAGAGTTCAGTTCATTCTTTCAGTTTGGCCATTAGTTTTGGGGTGAAAGGCTGTAGATAGTATAAGTTTTGTTCCAAGATGTATATGGAGGGCTTTTCAAAAATGGCTGGTAAATTTCAGATCTCGGTCACTAATAATGATCTTAGGAAGACCATGATAGTGAAATATATTGTCAAACAAGAGTGTAGCTATGTCTGGTGCTGTTGCAGTAGTGGTGGTTGATACAAAGTGAGCTTGTTTGCTGAGATAGTCCACAAAGACCACAATTGCATCTTTTCCATTCTTGCTTTGGGGTAGTTGTACAATAAAGTCCATAGAGATTTATTCCTAATTAGCAGACAGTACTGGGATAGGGTGGAGTAGACCAGGTTTTGCTAGTATTGAGGACTTGTTGCATTGGCAGGCATTACAGGAAGTGATGTAAGTCTTTAGCTGATCTGCCATCTGGGGCCAATAGAAGTTTCAGGAGATAACTTTATAGCATTTATCAAATCCTAAGTGTCCAGCTGTAGGGGCATTATGACATTCGAATAGGATAGTCCTTTGGAGGTCTTGGTTGTTTGGAATATACAATCTGTCCTTGTAGTAGATAGCATTGTCCTTGAGTTAGTATTGATTGTATCGGGTATACTTGTCAGTATCATCACTGTTCAGGATTTCTTGGAGTACTTGAGCTTCCTTATCATCAGCACATGCTGTGATAATTTGTTCCATGATGGAGTTTGTAACCAGAGTGAGAGTTTGGATAACTTCTTCAATGGGTGGTCTGGAGATTGCATTGGTAACAATGTTTTTCTTGTCAGGGCAGTACTGGATTTCATAGTCAAAGTTGGTGAGGACTTTCATCCATCTGGCTTGCTTTCGAGAAAAGGTAGCCTGGGTCTTGATGTTGACTAATGACTTGTGGTCAGTCAATACAGTGAAGTGTACTCCTTCTAGATATGGTCACCATTTGATCAGAGTGTCCACAATAGCTAACATTTTCTTCTCATGAGTTGCATAGTTGATTTCGGTATCATTGAACTTGCGGGAGTGATAGGCCACAGGGTGTCCTTCTTGCATGAGTACTGCTCCAAGAGCTAGGTCAGAGACATCAGTGGTAACTTCATATGGTAGGGCAGAATTTGCTGCTTAAAGTACTGGAGTGGTTATCAAAGCATCCTTCAGTACTTGGAAGGCAGTATCTTATTCGGGTCCCCAATTTGCAAGATTGTTGAAATCTTTCTCTTGTTTCATGGTCCAGGGTTGTTCTTCTTTCTTGCTGTGCTTGGTCATTTAGGTGAGGGCAGTGGTGATTTTGGCGAAGTTGGCAATGAATCATCTGTAATAGTTTGCTAATCCCAGAAATAACTGGAGGTCTTTCAGCTTCTTGGGTCTGGGCTATTCTTTGATTGCAGAGATTTTGCTGGGGTCTACTTTGATTCCATTTGGTGTAATGATGTGTCCAAGAAACTGAATTTCTTTCAGGAGAAATTCGCACTTGCTGAGTTTTGCGAAGAGTTGGTTTTCTTGGAGTTTCAGTAGTACTAGTTCAAAGTATTCGAGATGTTCCTCTAGAGTTTTGCTGAAGACTAGAATGTCGTCAATATAGACAATAATGAATTTGTTCAGGTATAGATGCAAAATGGTATTCATCAGTGTCTGGAAGATTGCAGGAGCATTAGTTAAGCCAAAGGGCATAATCAGGAATTCGAAATGTCCATAGCGAGTTCAGAAGGCTATCTTGTAGATGTCTTCTTCTTTCATGACAATTTGCCAGTAACCATTTCATAGATCAAAAGAGCTCATGAATTGTGGGTTGGTAAGCCTATCGAATATTTCATCGATTCTAGATAGTGGGCAACAGTTCTTGATGGTCTGTTCATTGAGGTCATGGTAATCAATATACATTTGCAGGTCTCTTCCTTTCTTGACAACAAAGAGGACTGATGCACCATAGAGTGATATACTGGGTCTAATGAATCCTTATTCTAGGAGTTCGTCAATTTCTTTCTTGAGTGTATCAATTTCTCTCAGAGACATGTGGTAGATTGACTTGAAGGCTGGCTTGGCATCTGGAATAGTCTTGATAGCATGGTCCACTGCTCGTTTAGGGGGTAGGCCTTTTGGGAGTTTCTTCGGGAATATGTCTCGGAATCTCTGGAGTAGTGGTCTGACATGGGTGTCAACTTTGGAAAAGTCTTCTTCAGAGTTCTCAGGTTCTCCTTTGGATGGACGGATGGAGATAGCAAAGAGAGGGCATCTCTTGGCTAATTTCTTAAGTTGTAGCTTATTGATGTGAGTGATCTTTGGTCCAGAGTCACTAAGGTTGAGTGGGTCCTTTTTGTCTTACAGTTTGAAGTTGTGGTGTCCTTTCTTGATGGTCAGAGAATAGTTTACCCAATCAATCATAGGGTTCTCTTGTTTCAACCATGGAGTTCCAAGGATGATTTCATTGTCAGGGAGTGGTATGATCTGGAGGGTAACATGTACTCAATAGTCACTGATTCGGAAGGGTAGGTTGCGGACTTCCTTGCTAATGACATGTGAGGTTCTATCAGCTGTAGCAACTGCTTGAGTTTATTGTACCGGAGAGGTGAAGACCTTGAGTCTGTTGGCTGTTTCTTCATTGATGAAGTTGCCTGAGGCACCACTGTCTATCATAATCTTGACAGGTGCTCAATTAACAAAAGCTTTAAGTGTAAGCAGTTTGTCTAATCCAATGGTGGTGATTTTGGTTGTAGGGGCTTTCCTTCTGTTAATTCTTCTTTGAGCCAGTTCATTAACACAAGAGAAGCAATCATCAATCATTTGGGAAGAGTATATCCAATGCTATAGGAACATCAGCCACTTGGTACATATCCATCTTCGATTTTCTTGTAGAATTGTTCTTCTTTATTCATGGTAGATTGGACTGGGGCCTTGTTTGATGAACCAAATCCTTTGGATTCTCGGATAGTGGGTAGTAGTTCAGAGACTTCCTTGACTATCAGGTTTGACTCAATTTTTTTGAATAGCATCTGGGCAATACAGAAGCCTATAGGGATCTTGAAGGGTGTCCAACTGTAGTTTTGGATAAGGACAATAATTTCACCTGTATAATCTTTGTCAATGACTTCTCCTTCTACTGAGAGTCCTTTCAATGCTAGGCTGCTGCGACAGCATATTCTTCCAACATGTCCTTCAGGAATTTGGATACTGATTTCTGTATAGACTTGCTTGACTTCTCAGTTAGAGACTGTAGCTTTTTCAGCTACATACAGATCATATCCAGCTGCTTTTTGACTTCCTTTGATTAGGGCCTTAGCAGTTTGTCTTAATTTGACAAAGTCTAGTATTCTGGTGGTCAGATTGTTGAGGTGGTGCAGGGTAGTAACAGTTGCTCATGTTGCTGTTTGGGGTTTTCAGTTAGGGCAGGCACTGGCTATGTATCCTGTCTTTCAGTAATAGAAGTATGCTCTGCTTCTTCTAAGTTCATTCCTTTCACCTTCAATGAGTTTCTTGAAGGTACTCAGCTGGGTGGGTTCATGATTTCTGGGTGTCTATGAAGTGGATGATGAGGGAGCTTGGGATGCTTCATGCTTGGGTTCTTCTTTCTTGGTCCAAGTCTTTTCCTTGTTGTTGAATTGTCTTCAGGGCAGAATGGGTCCAGCTGTTAGGATCTGCTTGACCATAGTCTTGATTCTTACCAGGCACCATTGTTGGTGGTCACAACCAACTAGGCATTCTTGTTTTTGGATTTTTCTAGTAAGCTATTCAGGCAGGGCATTGAATAAATGATCTGCTCTTGTACCATTTCATGCTTCATCATTGGCGATATATCCTAGGCCAACAGTGTTAAGGAGTGACTCAAGTTTTGTATAGAAGGTTTCGAATTCCTCCTTGCCATGTATATCAAATTTAAGGTTGCAGAGTTTTACTTGGGATTTAGCGATCATGGTTTTGCTGCGATATTGAGCAATCATAAGTTGTTTAAGTCCAGGGGCTGCAGGATGGGCTCCATATCCTGGGGCATTATTTGCTACATTCTGAGCAACTACTGCAGGTTGGGTGTCTCATGTAAGGGGCTTTTCAGGAAGGGTTCATTACCATTCTTCAGCAGGTCCTCAGAAGAATGTAACAACTTGGCAGACATGGACTATAGTGGTAGCAAAGAGTTGTTTCAGAGTGTGGTCTTGATTGTTTATCAGAATGCAGTCAGCAACTTGCTCATTGGTCCATTGATTGGCTTCAAAGTTGGTGTCAACTATACTTGTAAGCACACAACCTCCAAGCCACGGAAATCACACGCGATCTCTGAACAAATCTGGAAATCACCTGCAAGATCATGAAGCTGAGTCAAACAGAAGTCACAGTGCACAAAGCTGAGTTGATACCAAGTCATGGAATACAAGATTCACACAAACGGAATCTTACCAATCCAGAACAAATATATATATACCCAGCCCCGAGATACGTCGAAACAGAGAACCAAAACAAATAACAACCACAACTTCCAAACACACAAACATGACCACCGAGATCTACAACCGCATCCGTGCTGACATTTGCAATGCCATTGTCAACCGAGCTACACCCCCTCTGCCCCTTATGAATATCTATAGCCAAGCACCTCTCTACTTCGTAGAAGCCTGATGGAATGCCCTGAACATGCTTAACGAGGCCCACCGGATTGGACAAATCTCAAGCTACTACCAGATCGGCCACCTCCTGGAAGACATGGTTGAACACCACCATGATACAGACATTACCCAGATGTCTCAACACCAGAAACTCATCGCCCGCAAACACCGAGAACTCTTCTACGAGTACAGCACCTTTATTCCCTGCCTCCGAGTTACTACCAGCGAAATGGTTGCTATCCTGTCCTATGGCCAAATCGACAACATGATACAAGAACTCAACCACAAGTACCTTGAGTACATTGAAACCACAGACAGAACCTTCCCGCACCCTGATGACCATATCCTGCAAATGCCCCAAGTTGGATATACCATGAAGGATATCTATGATATAATCAACTTCGACAAAGATGAAGCAGAAGACAATGATCCTTCCGATGCCAATATGACCTCAAGCCAAGGATCTCTTCCAACTCTGATCACACCGCCAACTCTGCTGATGAACTTACAACAGTTCATAACCACATACGAGGCTTATTGGGACAATGATCACTGGCACGAATACTAACCTGCATTCACCCCCGATTACTTCAACTACAATGAAGAGACTAGAGAACACAACCTGTACCTTCAGACAACCCTCGAGACTGAACCAACCACTCCACCACCCGAGTACGAATGACATGAACCACAGCCGCCAGCATACTACAACCCCGTAACTCATAGTGCTGTAATCTACAGAAGGTATGCAGATAGTGAATCCGATGAAAGCAAAAATGATGCACCACTTCTTCGTCCGCCAACACCTTATCCAGCATATGAGACAGACGATGCTATCCTGTGGGACGGAGATGAAGTTCCAATGTATTATTATCTCAGTAAACAAGGAGAAGTAATCCGCGAACTACTTTTCCTAGATGACTACTTCATCAGAGATGAAGCTATCGATGGTGATGTCATCGAAGACTATCCAGACAGTGCCTAAACCATAAATAGCCTAGCAGTCATAGTATAGTTAGATTAGCCTTGTACGACGTGACTGTGAACTGACTCAGCAGTCAGACGATCTCTTGACATGTCAGATCACACTTGTACTATGTGACTGCATTCCGACTCAGCAAAGCACTTAGTGCTACATCCACATTTAGCATAGTCCAGATAGCCCCTCACTAGTATAAATACCCCCTCCCCCAGACCTCAGAATCTCAGACTCGAACACACAAGAACATTCCTGAACACTTCCCAATATCCTCCACACAACTACTCCTAGTATAGCAATATCATGAATAGAGAATAAATCTATTTAATAACCCACAAACCACTCTTAAGTAAATCTACTCCCTGTTAGGTCCCACTCCTAACTCCATCACGAAATTTCCTAATTGGGTATTGTCTGCAGCGATATGCCAATTCAACTAAGCTGGTCTTAGTTTCTTGAACTTCCTGAAATACGGAAAATCCTGAACCTCCAGAACTAGTCCAAAAAAGGACTTTGGTTGAGACATCAACCCGATCTTGAAATCAATAAGTGTAGAGGATGTACTCCATATGAAATTGATCTTGACCATAAGAAAACGGTCTTCCAGAATATCTAGAACTTCCAGAAAACCCTTTCAGAACTACGTAACGGTTACCCTAAAAAAGAAACCCTCTTACAATACTAATGAAGCTTTGGACTTCTTGTGCAGTACCATTGAAGGTAGGTAGACTCAGATTTTTTATAGGTCAGGTCTGTTCAGCTAAGATAGTAATGGTTGCTGCCATTATGGCTACCTGGGCTGTGAGGTCTAGAATCTGTTGGTTTACCATGTTGTTTACTGGAGGTGGTTGGACTGCTGGTAGTGGTGTTACTGGTACTACTTGAGGTACTGGTGTGGAGTGTGATAGGGTTCTTTGGGTCTGTGTAAGTTGCTGGAGTAATAGTTGTGGGTCTGGAGTAAGGGCTTGATAGATAGCTGTCTATTGCTGTATAGGTGTATTCTGTCCTGATGGAGATGTGTTTCCTTCAGTGGTATATCTGGGATCGAATTCACTGAGATATTCCTCCTCCTCTTTGGTTTGGTCCCCATGTAATTGGGTTTGCTCAGCATCAAAGTAGACAGAATCAGTTGTATATCTGATTTCAGATAGACTTAATTCAAAGTCAAGTTCCGGTTTGGTATTGGTTTTAGATTCAGGTAGAGCTGTAGCAGGGCCTGCTTCAGGTTCGAGATCAGGTAGTTGATAAAGGGTTTCTCTTGCTTCTTCCTTAAGAATATGGTAGGCCTTGCTGTTCTGAAATCAGTAGTATAATACAGTCCTGGTTCTGGTATGGTGAAAGTTAGTAGAGTTGAGCCACTTGGCTACAGAGGCTTGGGCTTCGTGAGGAACTAAGGCTAGAAAGACTGCTGCTGGTTGTCCTAGGTCACTCGGGTTTGTGGAGCTGACAAAACTCTTGTTGAGAAGAGTAAAGAAGGCTTCTATAAGACCTTCTTCATCCTGACTTACTGGGTGTAGTGCAAGGAGTTCAGTGAATAGGTGTTCGCCTATTTGCTGATTTAATCAGAGTACTTCTTTCTTTGAATGAAGTTTGTCCTACTTGTTGTAGGTGTGGAGGTCAAATTGTTCTTGTATGTCAGGTTCAATTCTCTTCAGATTGTCAGATAGTTCAGGATAAATTCTAGTTCAGAGGTTGGGCTTTATACTAACTTGTAGGAATTCGCAGAAGGGTTTGTAGTGGAGTGAGGAAGCATCTTGAAGCAGAATTGGATTGTAAACTGCTGCTACCAAGTTGTAAGAGGGTTGCTTTTTAGGGTAACTGTTACATAGTTCTTGAATCATTTTCTGGAAGTTTTGGATATTCTGGAAGACTGTTTTCTTATGGTCAAGATCAATTTCATATAGAGTACGTCCTCTATACTTATTGATTTCAAGATCGGGTTAACGTCTCAACCAAAGTCCTTTTTCAGACTAGTTCTGGGTGTTCAGGATTTTCCATATTTCAGGAAGTTCAAGAAACTAAGACCAGCTTAGTTGAATTGGTGTATTGCTGCAGACAATACCCAATTAGGAAATTTCATGATGGGGTTAGGAGTGGGACCTAACGGGGAGTGGATTTACTTAAGAGTGGTTTGTGGGTTATTAAATAGGTTTATTCGCTATTCATGATATTGCTATACTAGGAGTAGTTGTGTGAAGGGATATTGTGGAGAAGTATTCAGGAATGTTCTTATGTATTCAAGTCTGTTCAAGTCTGAGATTCTGAGGTCTGGGGGAGGGGGTATTTATACTAGTGAGGGGCTATCTGGACTATACTAGATATGGATATAGCACTAAGTGCTTTGCTGAGTTGGAATGCAGTTATATAGTACAAGGGTGATCTGACATGTCAAGAGATCGTCTGACTGCTGAGTCAGTTCACAGTCACATCGTACAAGGCTAATCTAACTATACTATGACTGCTAAGCTATTTATAGGTTTAGGCACTATCTAGATAGTCTTCAATAACATCACCATTGATGACATTATTGCTGGTAAAGTCTGAGCAGTTTTCTGACTTCTGATATCATCAGTTTTAAAGTGTTGTCACTTCTATCTCTTGCAAGATTAAGGCTGTCCTTAGTGGCGGTGGTTGTACAAGGATAACAGGTCTTGGTTCTCTTTTTTTTTGGTCTACTGGTATATTTGCGAGGACTGGCCATTCTCATCTAGGGTGAGGGCTCTCAATGTCGTGGCTGGGGGTTTGAACCTCTCGGAAATGATATTTTCTGTAATCCAAGGCAATTTCTAGTAGTAATATCTGTCACGTGGATAGCTTGAGATTGATTTCGACATTGTTGGCTTTCTTGAGTTCAGATGAAGCATCCGTTACTCTCCAATAGAGGTGACACAGATAGAGTGAACAGAGTTGTTCAAATGTATTTTGCTTCTGCTAAGTAATGAGATCTTATATAGTCACAGTATATCTTGGTCTTGAGTTGATAAGTGCAGTTCATGAACCTTTTGGTAGATGAGATAGAGTTCTTCTTGTCTCAATTTGAGTTCAGTACTTTCAGTTTCTTTTGTAATAGTACAGTACACCAAACTAGTTATAGCAGTTCAGAGTCAGTCTTATAGTTGTAGTACTTCTTCTAGTATTCTTGTATCTTGGCGGTGGGTTCTCATGCTTGCTGGCATATTTTATGTAACCAGATGATCTCTTGTTTTGTAGTCTCACATGTGGTTTTCAAATTAGTTTGGAGGATGCCATACAATTTTGGTAGCTTGGAGGTTGTATGCTTACAACTCTCTCCTTCTTAGCTTTTGACATCCTCATCAGAGCCTTCTAATTTGTTCTGGTGTTGTTGTACCATTTGGATAGTTCTTATAGCTGTGTTTGTTAAGGATTTGTTCAACTTTGTATTCTTCTTGGTCATTAATAATGACAGGTACAGGTGGTTCTGTAGTTTGGTTCGGGAATAGTTCATCATCATTGTCATTGTATCACTTGAGACATTGGACGTTGAAGACTGGGTGAATCTTAATAGTGTCTGGTAGCACCAAATTGTAGGAGGTCGGAGAGACTTGTGAAATGACTTCAAATGGTCCAATGAACTTGCTGTTCAGCTTTGTAGATGGTCTGTGCTTGAGGTTGTCAACTTGGTATCCTCAGATGTCTAATAGAACTTTTTCTCCAATATTGAAGGTTTCTTCTCAGTGGTGTTGGTTAACATACTGTGACTGTTGTTCTTGAGCTTGCAATAAATTCTCAATTGTGATCTGACTTAGATTACATATTTAGAGTAAGAATTCTTCAACAGCTTTGACTGTAGAGGGTTCTTCAGTGGTTCGGATGAGTGTCAGAGGAGTGTTTGGGTTTTGATCAGTATTGGTGAAGAATGGGGTCATTCCAAGAGAGGCTTGCTTGCTGTTGTTGTAGACAAACTTGACTGCAGTGAGGTGGTCATGCCAATCATCTTGTCTGTAGGAGACATAGTTTCTTAGCATTTGTTCCAGAGTTCGGTTCATTCTTTCAGTTTGGCCATCAGTTTCAGGGTGAAAGGCTGTAGATAGTACAAGTTTTGTTCCAAGGTGTACATGGAGGGCTTTCCAAAAATGGCTGGTGAATTTCGGATCTCGGTCACTAACAATGATCTTAGGAAGACCATGATAGCAGAAGATATTGTCAAACAAGAGTGTGGCTATATCTGGTGCTGTTGCAGTGGTGGTAGTAGGTACAAAGTGAGCTTGTTTGCTGAGATAGTCCACAAAGACAACAATTGCATCTTTTCCATTCTTGGTTTGGGGTAGTTGTACAATGAAGTCCATAGAGATTTGTTCCCAATTAGCAGATGGTACTGGGATAGGGTGGAGTAGGCCAGGTTTTGCTAGTATTGAGGACTTGTTGCATTGGCAGACATCACAGGAAGTGATGTAAGTCTTTAGCTGATCTGCCATCTGGGGTCAATAGAAGTTTCGGAAGATAACTTCGTAGCATTTATCAAATCCTAAATGTCCAGCTGTAGGGGCATCATGACATTCGAATAGGATAGTCTTTCAGAGGTCTCAGTTGTTTGGAACATACAATCTGTCCTTGTAGTAGATAGTATTATCCTTGAGTTGGTATTAATTGTATCAGGTATGCTTGTCAGCATCATCACTGTTCAGGATTTCTCGGAGTGCTTGAGCTTCCTTATTATCAGCACATACTGCAATAATTTGTTCTATGATGGAGTTTGTAACCATAGTGAGAGTTTGGATAACTTCTTCAATGGGTGGTCTGGAGATTACATCAGCAATAATGTTTTTCTTGCTAGGGCAGTACTGGATTTCATAGTCAAAGTTGGTGAGGACTTTCATCCATCTGGCTTGTTTTCGAGAGAGAGTAGCCTGGGTCTTGATGTTGACTAATAACTTGTGGTCAGTTAATACAGTGAAGTGTGCTTCTTCTAGGTATGGTCACCATTTGATCAGAGTGTCTAC
This sequence comes from Jimgerdemannia flammicorona, assembly GCA_003990745.1. Taxonomy (NCBI): domain Eukaryota; kingdom Fungi; phylum Mucoromycota; class Endogonomycetes; order Endogonales; family Endogonaceae; genus Jimgerdemannia; species Jimgerdemannia flammicorona. Next base: position 7,436 of record RBNI01001154.1, on the reverse strand, counting down.
GATGGCTAACATTTCCTTCTCATGAGTTGCATAGTTGATTTTGGCATCATTGAACTTGTGGGAGTGATAGGCCACAGGGTGTCCTTCTTGCATGAGTACTGCTCCAAGAGCTAGGTCAGAGGCATCAGTGATAACTTCGTATGGTAGGGCAGGATTTGCTGCTTGAAGTACTGGAGTGGTTATCAAAGCATCCTTTAGTGCTTGGAAGGCAGTATCTTGTTTGGATCTCCAATTTGCAAGATTGTTGAAGTCTTTCTCTTGTTTCATGGTCCAGAGTTGTTCTTCTTTCTTGCTATACTTGGTCATTTGAGTAAGGGCCATGGCGATTTTGGCAAAGTTGGCAACAAATTATCTATAATAGTTTACTAATCCCAGGAATGACTGGAGGTCTTTCAGCTTCTTGGGTCTGGGCCAATCCTTGATTGTGGAGATTTTGCTAGGGTCTACTTTGATTCCATTTGGTGTGATGATGTGTCTAAGGAACTGAATTTCTTTCAGGAGGAATTTACATTTGCTGAGTTTTGCGAAGAGTCTGTTTTCTTGGAGTTTCAGTAGTACTAGTTCAAGGTGTTCAAGATGTTCCTCCAGGGTTTTGCTGAAGACTAGGATGTCATCAATATAGACAACAACAAATTTGTCTAGATATGGATGCAGAATGGTATTCATCAGTGTCTGGAAGGTTGCAGGAGCATTAGTTAAGCCAAAGAGCATAACCAGGAATTTGAAATGTTCATAGTGGGTTCGGAAGGCTGTCTTGTAGATGTCTTCTTCTTTCATGGCAATTTGCCAGTAACTATTTCATAGGTCAAAAGAGCTCATAAATTGTGGGTTGGTAAGCCTATCGAATATTTCGTCGATTCTGGGTAGTGGGCAATAGTTCTTGATGGTCTGTTCATTGAGGTCATGATAATCAATACACATTCGCAGGTCTCCTCCTTTCTTGACAACAAAGAGGACTGATGCACCATAGGGTGATATGCTGGATCTGATGAATTCTTATTCCAGGAGTTTGTCAATTTCTTTCTTGAGTGTATCGATTTCTCTCAGAGATATGTGGTAGATTGACTTGAAGGCTGGTTTGGCATCTAGAATAGTCTTGATGACATGGTCTACTGCTTGTTTGGGAGGTAGGCCTTTTGGGAGTTTCTTTGAGAATATGTCTCAGAATTTCTGGAGTAGTGGTCTGACATGGGTGTCAACTTTGGAAAAGTCTTCTTCAGAGTTCTTGGGTTCTCCTTTGGATGGATGGATGGAGATAGCAAAGAGAGGGCATTTCTTAGCTAATTTCTTGAGTTGTAGCTTATTGATGTGGGTAATCTTTGGTCCAGGGTCACTAGTGTTGAGTGTGTCCTTTTCACCTTATAGTTTGAAGTTGTGGCATCCTTTCTTGATGGTCAGAGAATGGTTTACCCAATCGATCATGGGGTTCTCTTGTTTTAACCATAGAGTCCTAAGGATAATTTCATTGTCAGGGAGTGGTACAATCTGGAGGGTAACATATACTTAGTAGTCACCAATTCGAAAGGATAGGTTGCAGACTTCCTTGCTAATGATATGTGAGGTTCCATCAGCTGTAGCAACTGCTTGAGTTTGTTGTACCGGAGAGGTGAAGACCTTGAGTCTGTTGGCTGTTTCTTCATTGATGAAGTTGCCTGAGGTACCACTGTCTATCATAATCTTGACAGGTGCTTGATTGACAAAAGCTTTAAGTGTAAGCAGTTTGTCTGATCCAATGGTGGTGATTTTGGTTATAGGAGCTTTCCTTCTGTTGGTTCTTCTTTGAGCCAGTTTGTTGACACAAGAGAAGCAATCATCAATCATTTGGAAAGAGTACATTCCAATGTCATGGGGGCATCAGCCACTTGGTACATATCCATCTTCGATTTTCTTGTAGAACTGTTCTTCTTTGTTCATGGTAGATTGGGCTGGGGCCTTGTTTGATGAACCAAATCCTTTGGATCCTCAGATGGTGGGCAGTAGTTCAGGGACTTCCTTGACTGTCAGATTTGACTCGATTTTTTCAAATAGGATCTGAGCAATGCAGAAGCCTATAGGGATCTTGAAGGGTGTCCAACTATGGTTTTGGATGAGGATAATAATTTCGCCTGTATAATCTTTGTCAATGACTCCTCTTTCTACTGAGAGTCCTTTCAATGCTAGGCTGCTGCGACAGCATATTCTTCCAATATGTCCTTCAGGAATTTGGATACTGATTCCTGTGTAGACTTGCTTGACTTCTCGGTTAGAGACTATAGTTTCTTCGGCTATATATAGGTCATATCCAGCTGCTTTTTGACTTCCTTTGGTTGGGGTCTTAGTAGTTTGTCTTAATTTGATAAAGTCTAGTATTCTGGTGGTCAGATTGTTGAGGTGGTGCAGGGTGGTAACAGTTGCTCATGTTGCTGTTCGGGGTTTTTGGTTAGAGCAGACACTGGCCATGTGTCCTGTCTTTCGGCAATAGAAGCATGCTCCACTTCTTCTAAGTTCATTCCTTTCGCCTTCAGTGAGTTTCTTGAAGGTACTTGGCTGAGTGGGTTCATGATTTCTGAGTATCCACGAAGTAGATGATGAGGGAGCTCGGGATGCTTCATGCTTGGGTTCTTTTTTCTTGGTCCAAGTCTTTTCCTTGTTGTTGAATTGTCTTCGGGGCAGAATGGGTCCAGCTGTTAGGATCTGTTTGACCATAGTCTTGATTCTTGCCAGGCACCATTATTGGTAGTCACAACCAACTGGGTGTCCTTGTTCTTAGATTTTCCTAGTAAGCTATTTAGGCAGGGCATTGAATAAATGATCTGCTCTTGTACCATTTCGTGCTTCATCATTGGCAATATATCCTAGACCAATAGTGTTCAGGAGTGACTTGAGTTTTGTACAGAAGGTTTTGAATTCCTCCTTGCTATGTATATCAAATTTAAGGTTGCAGAGTTTTACTCGGGATTCAGCGATCATAGTTTCACTGCAATATTGAGCAATCATGAGTTGTTTAAGTCCAAGGGCTGCAGGATGGGCTCCATATCCTGGGGCATTGTTTGCTGCATTCTGAGCAAGTACTGCAGATTGGGTGTCCCATGTGAGGGGTTTTTCAGGAAGGGTTTGCTACCATTCTTCGGCAGGTCCTCGGAAGAATGTAACAACTCGGCGGACATAGACTGTAGTGGTAGCAAAGAGTTGTTCCAGAGTGTGGTCTTGATTGTTTGTCAGAATGTGATTAACAATTCACTCATTGGTCCATTGATTGGCTTCAAAATTGGTGTCAACTACACTAATGAAGCTTTGGACTTCTTGTGCATTACCATTGAAGGTAGGTAGACTCAGATTTTTTGTAGGTCAGGTCTGTTTAGCTAAGGCAGTAATGGTTGCTACCATTATGGCTACCTGGGCTGTGAGGTCTAGAATCTGTTGGTTTGCCATGTTGTTTACTGGAGGTGGTTGGACTGCTGGCAGTGGTGTTACTAGTACTACTTGAGGTACTGGTGCAAAGTGTGATAGGGTTCTTTGGGTCTGTATAAGTTGCTGGAGTAATAGTTGTGGGTCTGGAGTAAGGGCTTGATAGATAGCTGTCTGTTGCTGTGTAGGTGTGTTCTGTCCTGATAGAGGTATGTCTCTTTCAGTGGTATATCCAGGATCGAATTTACTGAGATACTCCTCCTCTTCTTTGGTTTGGTCCCTGTGTACTTGGGTTTGCTCGGCATCAAAGTAGACAGAATCAGTTGTATATCAGATTTCAGATAGACTTAATTTGAAGTCAAGTTCTGGTTCGGTATTGGTTTCAGATTCAGGTAGGGCTATAGCAGGGCCTGCTTCAGGTTCGGGATTAGGTAGTTGATGAAGGGTTTCTCTTGCTTCTTCCTTAAGAATATGGTAGGCCTTGCTGTTCTGGAATCGATAGTATAATGTGGTCCTGGTCCTGGTATGGTAAAAGTCGGTAGAGTTGAGTCACTTGGCTACAGAGGCTTGGGCTTCATGAGGAACTAAGGCTAGAAAGACTGCTGCTGATTGTCCTAGGTTGCTTGGATTTGTGGAGCTGACAAAACTCTTATTGAGAAGAGTAAAGAAGGCTTCTATAAGACCTTTTTCATCCTGACTTGCTGGATGTAGTGTAAGGAGTTTGGTAAATAGGGTTTCGCCTATTTGCTAGTTTAATCGGAGTACTTCTTTCTTTGAATGAAGTTTGTCCCACTTGTTGCAGGTGTGGAGGTCAAATTGTTCTTGTATATCAGATTCAATTCTCTCCAGATTGTCAGATGGTTCAGAATAAATTCTAGTTTAGAGGTTGGACTTTATACCAACTTGTAGGAATTTGCAGAAGGGTTTGTAGCAGGGTGAGAAAGTATCTTGAAGCAGAATTGGATTGTAAACCACTGCTATCAAGTTGTAAGAGGGTTGCTTTTTAGGATAACTATTACGTAGTTCTGGAGGGGTTTTCTGGAAGTTCTGGATATTCTGAAAGACTGTTTTTTTATGGTCAAGATCAATTCATATGGAGTACATCCTCTACGCTTATTGATTTCAAGATCAGGTTGATGTCTCAACCAAAGTCCTTTTTCGGACTAGTTCTGGATATTCAGAATTTTCCATATTTCAGAAAGTTCAAGAAACTAAGGCCAGCTTAGTTGAATTGGTGTATCACTGCAGACAATACCCAATTAGGAAATTTCGTGATGGAGTTAGGAGTAGGACCTAATAGGGAGTGGATTTACTTAAGAGTGATTTGTAGATTATTAAATAGGTTTATTTGCTATTCATGATATTGTTATACTAGGAGTAGTTGTATAAAGGGATATTGTGGGAAAGTGCTCAGAAGTTGTATTTGGATTGTTCAAGTCTGAGATTCTGAGGTCTGGGGGAGGGGGTATTTATACTGATGAGGGGCTATCTGGACTATGCTAGATATAGATATAGCACTAAGTGCTTTGCTGAGTTAGAATGCAGTCACATAGTACAAGGGTGATCTGACATGTCAAGAGATCATCTGACTGCTGAGTCAGTTCACAGTCACGTTGTATAAGGCTAATCTAACTATACTATGACTGCTAAGCTATTTATAGGTTTAGGCACTATCTGGATAGTCTTCAATAACATCACTATTGATGACATCATCGCTGGCAAAGTCTGAGCAGTTTTCTAACTTCTGACATCATCAGTTTTAAGGTATCGTCACTTCTATCTCTTGCAAGATTAAGGCTGTCCTTGGTGGCAGTGGTTGTATAAGGATAACAGGTCTTGGTTCTCTTTTTTTTTGGTCTGCTGGTATATTTGTGAGAACTGGCCATTCTCATCTAGGGCGAGGACTCCCAATGTCGCAGCTGGGGGTTCAAATCTTTCAGAAATGATATTTTCTATAATCCGAGGCAATTTCTAGTAATAATATCTGTCATATAGATGGCTTGAGATTGGTTTCGACATTGTCGGCTTTCTTGAGTTCAGATGAAGTGTCCGTCACTCTCCAACAGAGGTGATACAGATAGAGTGAACAGAGTTGTTCAAATGTGTTTTGCTTCTGCTAAGTAATGAGATCTTGTATAGTTACAGTGTATCTTGGTCTTGAGTTAATAAGTGCAGTTTGTGAACCTTTTGATAGATGAGATAGGGTTCTTCTTGTCTCAATTTGAGTTCAGTACTTTCGGTTTCTTTTGTAATAGTACAGTACACCAAACTAGTTATAGCAGTTCAGAGTCAGTCTTATGGTTGTAGTACTTCTTCTAGTATTCTTGTATCTTGGTGGTGGGTTCTTATACTTGCTAGTGTATTTCATGTAACCAGATGATCTCTTGTTTTGTAGTCTTGCATGTGGTTTCCAAATTAGTTCAGAGGATGCCATGCGATTTTGGTGGCTTGGAGGTTGTGTGCTTACAAGATTCTTGGCTTAAGGTCATGTTGGCGTCAGAGGGATCATTGTCTTCTACTTCATCCTCATTGAAGTAGATTATATCATAGATGTCCTTCATAGCGTATCCAACTTGGGACATTTGCAGGATGTGGTCATCAGGGTGCGGGAAGGTTCTGTCTGTGGTTTCAATGTACTCAAGATACTTGTGGTTGAGTTCTTGTATTATGTCATCGATTTGGCCATAGGACAGAGTAGTAACCATTTCGCTGGTAGTAACTCGGAGGCAGAGAATAAAGGTACTGTACTCATAGAAGAGTTTTCGGTGTTTGCAGGTGATGAGCTTCTGGTGTTGAGACATCTCGGTAATGTCTGTATCCTGGTGGTGTTCAACCATATCTTCCAGGAGACAGCCAATTTGGTAGTAGCTTGAGATTTGTCCAATCTGGTGGGCCTCATTAAGTATGTTCAGGGCATTCCATCAGGCTTCCATGAAGTAGAGAGGTGCTAGGCTATGGATATTCATGAGGGGCAGAGGGGGTGTGGCTTGGTTGACAATAGCATTCCAAATGTCAGCGCAGATGTGGTTGTAGATCTCGGTGGTCATATTTGTGTGTTTGGACGTTGTAGTTGTTATTTGTTTTGGTTCTGTTTCGACACGTCTCGGGGCTTGGTATATATGCATTTGTTCTTGATTAGTAAGATTCCATTTATATGAACCTTGTGTTCTATGACTTCGTATTGACTCAGCTTTGTACGCTGTAACTTCTGTTTGACTCAGCTTTGTGATCATACAGGTGATTTCTAGATTTGTTCAGAGGTCATGTGCGATTTCAGTAACTTGTTAAGAGGGTGACATGTGATTTCTGTAGCTTGTAGGTTGTGCACTTACAATTCAATAAATAGAATTTGATAAGCAGAATTTTATTTATAATTAATATATAGATATTTCTCAATATAATTTCATTTCTGAGTATTACTGGTCATTAGATTGATATCAATTAGCAACTTAAATCTCTTATCCTTAACTTCATCAAACTTAATAGTTCTTATTCTAGAGAAAATATTATAGATACTTTTATTAGTTATATCCAGGAGCTTGGAATTATAACTAAGGTAAAAAAAGAAGGCTTACTATCTAATCAGTATTTTGAGAGAAGTCTTAAAATAAAACAGATTTTAATAGTTATATATTTTCATATAAATTTGCCAACTAAAAATTTCAAGTACAGATTTTGGCCATTATAACAGATAATACTATAAATAATATAGCATTTTTTTCAAATTTTAGTAGCCAACTTTCAATAGAAAAATATGGTCTTTGGTATAGAAAACTATTATATATATTGTCAGGCAACCTTGCTGTTCAGGATTATCTTATATATACATATATAGATAAAATATCTAAAAGTGAAAGAACTTTGAGTATTATTTCCAAGCTATATAAACTAGTTATATTGGTCTGATCATCTCTATAATAATGAGATAAATTTGCTATATAGTATAGAGCAATTAGTTTAGTCCTGAAAGAGCTGATATTGAATATCTGTATGCATTGAAACTTGATATTTACAATAATCTAGTGTATGTTGAAGTTTGCTATAATATG
>RBNI01001153.1:0-24065 GCA_003990745.1 Jimgerdemannia flammicorona | reverse complement strand
TTTTTTTTCCCATCCATATGTCTACTTATTTGTCCCTCACGGTACTGCTCGATATAAATGTTATTTCTATCGCAAGGCAACCATCTGCTATCACTCCTTTTCTCTATATAATTGTCATTTGGCTATGCAATGCTACCCGCGCCCACTTGTCGACTTTGTGTCGGCGACATTCCATCTACCACTTAAATAAAACCAAGCTCATCGCCTGTACACACACACCCATGCTCTCGTCTTGATCGATCACCTTGAGCACAAGACTACACCTAAACAAAAAGACTTGAACTGGGCGGGCGCGTTCTCTCCATGACGTGCCCGATTACCATAGCGACAGTCTTGCGCCCGAAACCGAGGTCTAGTACTTGTCAACCATGATGCGCCACAGGTAGTTCTCGTTCCCCAGAGTGGGCCTGCGCGATGGCGTAGTTAGTGGACGAGTGGCTACTGCGACAGGTTGGTGCCCTATCCTCTAAATATTTTAGAAAAGATACTGGGAAGTGCTTTCTGTCAATTTATATAAAGGCTATTACAACTATAAGCCCCTAAGTCAGGTGGTGGTTAACTGTATCAAGAATAGTGAATGGTTGCTGCGGCAGCCAAATCACTCGATAGCGAACCCTGCTTTTAATGTGATTCGCTTGAACAACAAGGAGACTACTCAAGGGTAGAGTCCACGCTGCCATATCTCCCCTTTTTGCTCTTTACTATTCTTCGGGAACCAATGGTAATGATGCTTTCTGACGGAGACGAACTAACAGGTGGCCTCGCGAGCGTATGTTATCTTCTTACGTGAGTCTTGGTCAGCCCTTAAATCGACTTATGGGTCTCTCGAGCAAGACGAAATCACCCCTCCCATCTTTTTACAACGGCGAGATGCCGAGGATATAAGACCTAATCTTGTCAAACGAATATTCGGCACTTTGAAGCTTTTTCAAACCTTGCCATCTTTCTTTATATCGATACACTTGAGCTAACTGACTGTCCTCTCGCATCTTCGTATCATTGAATGCTATTCTCTTTTTTTTTTTCAAGTGCCAATGCACTTTTATTATCTACCTAATTATAGTGTATAAACACGAAAATGTCCTCACGCCACATCAGCAGCCAATGCTATTCTCAAACCCTCCCTCATATGGAAATTCTCAGACAGTCTTTCCAGGTGAAATCTGCATGTAAACTGAGAAACGGTGACGGCCCAGCGGATGAAGGATTGTCAAAGAGCGTCGCGGGGAGCCTTGATGAGATGACCCCTAGTATGTTTTAATGTAACAGCAACCCAACATAATGAAAAAAGGAACGGGTTGACAACTGCTCGTAGATCAACCCATCCAGATATGAGATCATCGTCCGCGCGTTACATCGTAGGCTCGCTTGATTGCTGAATGCTAAAAAGCAAACCCTTTTTACCTCCTCAGAATGGAGTGTGGTCACCGACTAAACCCTTGGGACTAAAGGCGGTGACTTGTGCTTTGATATCTATGCCCGTTCGAATGGACAACACTGGGTGAAGGAAAATGAGGCTATTTATCCTGAATCCATGGCACTGATGGCTTTCAGCGCGTGAGCACAAATTTAGGAGACGCTGATATTGGCAGTGCATGAAAAAACATTATTATTGTTATCGTCATATTTTACAGCTGAATCGAGATATCTAAATTAAACGTGTTTATTTGCTTTCCACCAAATTTGGAGATCGCCGACAATAGTTCCGGGGGCCACCTTTCAATTTCGAAACCAACATCAATCGATGAGCTTCGCGAACGCCATGGTGTTCTTCGAAAAGTATTCCGCAACGACAGCGAAACCATCGTCTGCGTCCTCGATCTGGAGGTACCATAAGGTTGAGTTATATTTTAAAAACAGACACATTCTGGAATCAGATTCTCGAAGTGTCATGGCCCACGTAAGGGTCTAGCACATTTTCGACGATCAAGACTTTAGGAGAAGGCGAATATCACACATAGAATATAACTAAAAACTTACCTGCGCAATGAATAGGTCGTGCCGATCCGAATTAGCTTCCTGAGTTCGCCGAATGTCAGCGATCATGCGATGCTGAAGTGCACAATGCGGGCATTCGCGATCATTCTCAAGCAAGCACCTTTGAATCAAATAAACATAGTAAGCCTCACGCACGGATATCTAGGTAACAATAAAGCAAAGGTGCCTACCAAACACGAACCTTTGATGATACGAATGTCGACAGAGAAAATGGACAGCGGGCACTTCTAGCGAGTCGTGGCATAAAGAACACTTTGTGACTTGGAAGACCCTAGCTCTAAAGTATGTCATGATGACAGGTCCCAACGATAAGACAATGTGAGTGAAACGATGCAATAGTCCTCTTACTCAAGAGGTAATCGTAGAATGATCAAAAATGGCAACAAACTTGGATTTTAATTCCTCGATTTCTCGCCTCTTCTTCTCCGTCTCGTCACGATAGCTCTGGATCAGTTGCCGGTCCTAAACCCCCATACATACATTCAATTCCCCAATCGTGAGAATTGACATTGTTTTTCTAGCGTCGCGATCCGTAGCTGAAAGAAAGTAGACCGCACGAAAGAATACATAGCATCCTCATACCTCCTCGACCTCCTTCCGCTCGTTCTCAATCTTCTTCGCCATGTAGCCTTTCAGCAAGCCCACCGTCGCTACCGAATTACGGCTCAGGGCTTGAACGACTTGTAAAGGCGGCAAGAGGTCGGCCGATTCGATGCGTTGAAGCACTTGGAGCAACTCAAACGTGGATTTGGACAGCGTTTCCGGAGTAGATGAGAAATAAGTCAGAACAAGGGGATAGATAGTTGTGTCTCGCGGGCTGATGTGAGTGGCGTGTATGAATTTACAGCAGAACGATATAGATGCAGTGATGAGTGGTGAGTTGACTAATTCAGGCACACCAATATAATAATAGACCCTCCCCCTCAAATATATGCATATATATTTCGAATGTTCCCACATTGCAAAAACACTCACCCATACTTCGCGACGGCCTCAATCACCCTGTCGGTCTCATCCTTCTCCATCCAAAACCTCACAATGTCACGATACATCTCCATCCGCTCGTAAAGATACACAATCCCGTCATCAAAGGTTTTCAAATGGCAGAGCACCAACGCTTGATTCGTGTCGTATGGCACGCTCGGATCCTTCAACAGGTTCAACGCCTTCGTCCTAAACTCTTTCCGCCGCTTGCCGAGTTCACGTTCCGAGCCCACGCCCGAGGCAGCAGACGACGAGAGCACGGGGCTGAGCGGCGTGCTGGAAGAGAATGAGTTGAGCGGTTTCTCGTCGAGGAGGTAGAGCTCGAGCAGCGTGTTCCAGATTGATTTGCGCTCCTCCAGGTCTGGCTCGATGCCAGGTTCGTCCTTACTGCCAAAATTGACATCATTATCTACCGTAATCGATCCTACAAAAAATGTTCCTTGGTCAAGGGTATTAATGGTATTATAACTGAGATTGGTCCGCGTCTTAGTGATTTCGCTGGGTGGCTTAAGAGTGTCACTCCGCGTCGAGGCAGCATCTACGCTGCCCCTGGCCGATACGGCGCTACTGGCCGTGGCTGACGGGGATTCGTCACCCCATCGCCGTTCAAACACTTGCTCAAGGAACTTGATAAGGCAATCCGGTCGATCGACGAATAAAGACATAAATTTTTTAGGAGCGGGTGGGGCGTAGCCCTTGTATTTGCCATCCTTGCCTGGCTTTTGCGATTGTCCTGGCTGTGAGTTGTGACGCGTGCTACCAGCAACTGGTCGTGCTGATACTTGCTGTGACGATGACACGACGATCGACTCCATCGCAGAAGAGGTATAGGGGCGTGTCGCCAAGGATTGCAAACCCGAACCAGAAGGCTGTGGCTGTGGTGTACCCGGGCGTCCAGTTGCCGGGGTCGATGCGAGAGTCAACGAGCCCGTACAAAGGTCGATAAGAAGTTGGGTTGTTTCGTTTGGCAAATGGGCAAGAAGAGTTTTACCATATTTTTGGAGATTTTTGTCCGCCTAAAACACATGACATAGATCGAGTTAGTACCTCACGTGATCGATCTCTCAATGAAGTGACCAATTGAAATGCTATAACATGCCTACCTCATGCGGGCCTAGCTGGCGGATATAGTTTAAAGCATTCTCATAATTCTTGACGCTTTCAATCTGGATGTTCAGGTATCTGTCAAAAAAAAAAAAAAAAAAAAAAAAACCGATATCAGTATTATAAGAGATATCTGACGTGCGCGCAACATGGAAAGTATCACAGAATTTTCAGCAACGTCAACTACGCTACGCACAAGTCATGTTCTTCAAATTTCTCCGCGAGGTATACTGCATGTTCGTAGTACCCGGCCTGGCGACAGACTTTGATCGCAGTCTCCAAGTCGAAGTTCAGGTCATTGTCGGTCTGTTTAGGATTGCATGATAGATGAGAATAAGAGCAAAAACGGGTGAACAAACCAAAGCCCATAGCCAATTTGTGTGACTTTCTCGGCGACCATTCATTTCTACCAACGCGAAGGTTTGTGGCTGCATTCATTCAATTACCTTGATAAATTGATCCAATCTCTCTACATCCTTCAGCTTCGTATAACAATTTAAAAGCAAGGTAGTGTGGTCCGCATTGGCGAGGCTCTGAGAGTGCAGTTCTTGAAGGTAGGAGGTCAAGTTATATATCCGCTGGGCGTCAAGGAACTGGCAGGTCATAATAACACCGTTAGCATTATTAGTCTATATCCCCGAAATCTGCCGCGCGCCGAACTAGACACTGCATGCGTTGGATGTGCCAAAATTGGTTGGCGGTCAATCGTGAAAGCATCTATCCTGAGGATGCTTACCTTTCGGATGACATATGAGGGTTCCAGTTTTCCTATCGTGCGAATATATTGCGCCATGGCACTATCGTAATCGGCTTTGCTACAAGGCATCAGGTTACATGGAGATTAAAATGTGGACACAACGAGGATTATATGCCAAGACGATATCCTTTACTTCCTAACATCGAAACAGTGAAATAGCGAGATTGGCATGCATTAAAAGAATGGTCAACGCACCTGTACAAATGATCGCCGTATTTCTTGAAAATCTCGGCAATACTTGCGTCGTCATACTTTTGCGAATGAGCCAGGTTGATTGCGAGAAGATAGAGGTTCTTCTTGAACAAGATATCAAGCTTGGTCGGCGTGTCTTTTTCTTCAAGACGGTAAAGCTGCCATGGACGTATGCAGAGATTCAAAACTAAATTTAACAGGTCATTTGAACGCAAAATAAACGGCACGTTTGTAATAGGCGAATTAACAAAACAATGCGCCTCACCTTGCCATCCAACCCAATAACCCAGACGCACCCCCACTCGCAAACGACGCCGCGCACACCACCCATGAAGCTGCCGACGTAAGCGACGAACTTGTTGGCAGTGTCGAAGATGGTCATCTTGGTCAAGTCACTGACACCCGTGGGCGGGTTGAAGGACAGCCCACCTCGGGAGGTAACAGAGAGTTGCGTTGGTGCCGCCGTGGAGATTGGTGGGGAGACGATAATGAGGTAATTGTTCTTGAACCATGTGAGCGATGACTTGGGCGATTCGTAGGCGAAACAGGGGCCGCGGCCTGTAGGATCGTAGAAATAGATGGCCTGTGTATAATAAAAGGAACGGACAAGGAGGTATATTTAAGTAAATGCACACAAGATAAGCAGAATAAACGATACGAAGGATGTGAGCTCACCTCGTCCCTCCCTACAATCATTTCCGAGGTTAGGTCACTCATCACGGCACATCCAAGCCCGCACCCTTGCTCGTCCAACACTGCCTGGAACCGCACAAAAAACAATGCCGCAAAAATATTCGGAACCTGTTAGTCAACCATCCCCACAACTCAGACAGAGATAGTCCCGCCAACTCCACTTGGATGTCAAGAGACATGTTGCGAAATGCGTGATTTCCAGGACATCAACATACAATGGTGGGCTTTGCTGACGATGCATTGTATGACATGATACTATTCGTGGTGACAATGAACAAGATAGTCGACTTCGTATTTTCGCGGAAGCCAAGACCTAGACAAGAAATCGAACAGGGATGATATTTTGGTCATGAGGAATCACCTAGACAGCGAAATTCACGCATCTCCCATACATCCCATATTACAAATCCTAATCCACTCACCAGTGACAGGCTCCTCACCCTCATGTATGACCTTTTGTTTAGTAGTGCGGTCACGCGAGATATCGCCACGAATGAGGACGACCACGCCGTTAGCAAGGCCAATGGCAATCTGGGAAAGGTTCTCGAGCACGGCGAACGTAGTGACCTGTCGAGGGCGTCGTGGCCAAGATAAAAATTAAGTAAAATGAGAATTCTGATGACCACAGGTAGACGAATGTACGGGCGTTCAAGATGATAAATGGGATTCTAACATCAATAGCAAGAGGCGAAGAGTGAGAGCAACCGTCAAACGAAGCATACCGGGAACGGCTTTCCGCCATGCTGAACCTTGATCGTACGGATGCACAATGGAGTTGGCGGAGTACCAGGGCCACGAGTCTTTGGTTCGGTCCTGTCGAGATCCCAAACTTTGATAACTGGTGTGGATGCCATCGGGTCATCCTCCTACAAGTTTCACGGAAAATAAAGATTGCCGTTGGGAGAGTGTAAACGACAAGTAAGGAAAGATGCAGCCCTGAGCAGCTTTTAGCGCCGAAGAGTAGACGACCAATCAATGAGCAAGAATTTGGGGCGTCTGAACATACCCCGACGGTGATAAGGATGTTCTTCTGTTTCAACTGCTTTAGGTGAGTGATGCGGCCGCCGTCATAGGCGACGAATGACTGGACTTTGAAGGTGCGGTCGATAATATGAACTGCGCCTTTGGAATGTGTTGAACAGGGTCAAGGATCACACGCAAGAAAACGAAGGGAGTAGCCATTTCCAACGCGAAATAAAGCACATTAAGAAAGGATATCAGCTACGACAAGACGGCCGCGGCCGCTAGTGAAGGCGGTCGCGTTGATGTTCTGTGAATGAATGTGTGGGTATCAAGGGTCAGAACGAGAATGTGGGTAGATCGGACGAAATCATACGTTCTGTTGTGTGTACCTGCAGTACGCCCACGGCATCACCAGCGTCAGCAACAAGACGATCGAAGAAGGCAAACTGGCGCCACTGTGCGAGAGACATGGTGTGGAGGTGGTGTTGGACAGTTCGTTGCTTCACATTCTCGAGGGTGACAATGACCGACGTCATTTCAATTACGGCACGTGATCGGACTCATCTCTGTTTCCCATTCATTTTATGATATAAATACAATTTTGGATTGACACTGCAAGCATTAACGACAAAACATTCTAATCGACCAACCTCCCCTTAACCCTAATTAACCCTAATTCCCACCTCACTTCGCCTCCGCCGCCGCCGCCTGATCTATCTTGGCGACCATCTCGACAATCTGGTTCCGGTACATCTCCTTCACGTCCGCAATGTCCGCCTTGAGTTCCTGCACCTCCTCTGTACGTTCGCCCAGCATCTCCAGCGCGGCGTGGTACCGCTTGTTTAGCTCCTCTTGCTCGGTTTCCAGTCTTGCTACGTGTGCAGCGTCGGATTTGCTGTCGTGGCGGAGGGATAGAGGTTAGGATTTCATACGTTTCCGCACGAGTCCATGTACTTTACAGTCTCACAGCCACGCCAGCATAATAAAGATCACGATGAAGGAGTGTAGGTATACTCACAGGCCTTCCAATTGAATCGTCACCTTCACGAGCTCGTCCGCTAGTTCGTCTACGAAATGAGTGCTAATTGATTAATACCTCCAATCCCTACTTCATGCCCACAACTCCCGACATGAGCACACACGCTGATGCACGCGTACACACCTCTCGCCTGCGACGTGCTCTGGAGCTGCGTCTGCAAGAACCCGACCTGCCCCTCCAGCTGGCGCACCGAAAGGTTCAGGCGGTCGATCACAACGTTGGGTGGGAAGCTGTTGCCATTACTGCTCACCATCTGGTATGTGCTGTCGAAGCTGGAGCGGGAGCTCGACGACGGGCTCTGTAGCTAGGTGAAGACAGCAACGTGGATTGTAAGCAAGAACAAAATCAATTCACGAATGGAATCAACAAACAACCAGATCAAACCCACCAGCAACATATAAGGTTATGACACAACTACCACTCACATCGAACGACCTACTAAACGTCGGTGACAACATCGCTTGCCCTTGCACGCCACCTTCTCCACCCCCAAACGCGACCGACATCCCCAATGCGCTCTCTCCCTCAACAGAGGCGAAGGAGCCCTGCCTTCCTGACTGGGCTAGGGTCTTGCGGACGTGCTCAGTTTTTGTCTTCCTGCGCTCGGTTTCGCGCTCGCGCTCCTCGTCCTGCCTATGTTTCTGCTCCCACTGCTCACGCTCCTCTTGCAATTGCTGCCGGAGCAGGCGCTGGTAATGCTCCTTGGCTTCATCCAGGGCCCGCGACTGCGTCGACCGCAGCGCATCTAGTTTGGCCGTCGCCTGCGTGGAGCGGACCTCGTAGTCTGCTGAGCGAAGGCGCTCGGTCTCAAGCTCCGCAATCAGGCGGGCTTTCTCGTGCCGTTCGGTGCTAAGCTGGGCTTCGAGGGTGGTGATGCGTGTCGTCTGAACGAGATATGGGAATTAACATGATGTTGTTAATATATACAATTACTAAGACCGTGCAACCAAGATGATAAAGTAGTGGGAGGAGATAATGTAAATGTATGTATAGACTGGTAATAAATGGCAAAGTCCGAGTGACTATAAAAAAAAAAAATAAAAAAAAACCAAGATGATAAAAAAACAAATGGCAAAGACAGGTCCACCCACCATCTCGTTCACCCGCGCGGACAGACCCCTCTCTCTCTCCATCGCCATAGGCCGTTCTGCCTCCATTTCGTTCAATCGCACCGTCAGGCTATCGAAAAGGGACGATACAACATTAGCACCTCAGGCTTACATGCACAAAATCCCATCACAAACCGCCGTCACCGCACAGTGTCCTAAACCAACCTCTTCTCAATCTTGTCCCAATTCTTCATCGCGACCGAGTGCTGTGTCTGCAAGGCCTCAATCTGCTTTAGCAACGGCCGCGTGGAGTCGTGCATCCCGGCACTGAGGTCCTCGCTGCGGGCCTCGGATGCCTGCAAGCGCATTTGGAGGGCCTGTGATGTTGGACGCCATTCAGTTAGTTTTCGGCATCGGGAATAAAACGACGTCAAATTGAGGAAAGACTCAACGGTACCGAGATATCGTGCCGTAACGTGTCCTCCCTGAACCCAGCCGTCTCCTCGGTCTGCGAGAGCGTGAGCTGGAGGTCCTGGATCTACAATGTGAAAATCGGGGAATCGTCAGATTCTCATTTTCTCGGTTTCAACCTGACATCGATACATCGTAAGGCTACACCCGTCACTCACCTCCTTCCGTAACGACGTCTCCGTCTCTTCCGCCTCCTGCCGCGCTTGCTGAAGTTCCTTGTGAAGTCGTTCATTGGCTTTAATCTAGTAAAGAAAGAGTATAGGTAAGAAATCCACCCTTTGTCACCCATCGCCGGGCCCATATCAAATAGAAAGGCGACGGATCCCAACCTCTTTATCCAGGGCAGCGCTCTGTGCCTGCGCCGACGCCTCGGCACTGAACTTGCGCGCCTCAGCCAACTCCTGCCACGCACGGTCCAGCGCGAGCTGCAGGTTGGCCTGGGCCTCCTTGGAACTAACCAGGTCGGACTCTAACTTGATTATCTGCTTGGCCTGGCGCTCACTCGTCTCCGTCAGGGTCTTGATAGATTCTGGTGGTGCACCACGCGGATCAGAGGGAGGGAGGCATCAGTACTGATAAATGTCTGTCCCTCGTATTCAAGCTAACCCATTCTCCGCAACCCACCGTTCATCTTTCTCTCCGTCTCCATCATCCTCGCGAGCTTCCCATTGGTCTCGACCTGGTCGCCCGACGCCTTTTCCACTTTCTTTTGCATCTCTGTAATAGTCTTTTCGGCTTCCGTTTTCTCTGAGCGAAGCTTCTTGATGGTGGTCATGTGCTTGAGCTCGTTCTTTGAGAGCTTTTCGCCTGCGTGTAAAGAGACGAAATAGAAGCCATTAAAACTCGTCGAACCAAGCTCGCGCACCAATAGCTAAACGTGTAAAGACTACGATTCCCCATTTCAAAAGATTATCAACCCAAATCCTATTTAAACCCCCTTTCCTAACCCACTCATACCTTCCGCCAATAATCCCGCGATCTGCTCATCCTTCGCCGCTATCGCAGCTTTCTGCTCCTCCACGACCTTCTGCAACCCCGCCGTGACTGCCGCTGCTCCGGCTTCCTTCTGCGACTGCGCATGCCCCTGTTGCTGTGAAGCCTTCTCGCGGGCCAGTCTCGCGGCTTCGACGGCGGCAGTGACCTGCTTCTCGAGTTCCGCAACCTTGGCGCCCATATGCTCAATCTCGCGCTGCTTCTGGGAGTCAGCCTCGCGAAGCTGCTGAACCGACGTATTGAGCTCCGCGTTGGCTTCCATTGCGCTCATGAGCTGCCGCTCGCGCTGCGAGATTATCAGTCGCAGGTGCGCAGCTGAGTCAGCGGGGTCCGGGATCAAGTCGAGGTGGGTGAGTACGGGTGTCGAGGGGTCGGGGGAGATGACAATGGGTGAGTCGGCGGGGGTGGAGGTGGATAAAGGCGATACGATTGCGGATTCAGTGGAGACGGTTTCAACTAGTTGAATAGTTTCAACTTGCTGCTTTTCCTTGAAGATGGTTTCGGTCTCCTCGTTCTGTACTTTTGGCGACGAAATCTCGCTCTCCACTTTCACTTCCTCTTGCACCACCGTCACCAAGGTCTCTTGTACTACCAATCCCTCCATTTTCACTATTTCCACCTCCTTTTCACCTCCTTCGCCCTCGACTGTCCCAGCTTGGATGATTTCAATGTTCTTGCTTTCCTCTTTGCCATTCTCCACCTCCTTCTCCGCCTCTTTCAAACCCCCATCCTCCTTAGCCGTCTCTTCCTTTCCCTCCCCCTCCTCCTTCTCCTCTCCCACCTTTCCCATCACGCTCGATGACACCGATGGCGACGGCGACGTCGCCGCGGATCTCGCCTTGTCCTGTACTATGGCCTGTAGCCGCGACGACAGGTCGCTCGTACTGCGCTTCATGTTGTTCTCCTTTTGCGTACGCCACGCTGTCGATGTTGGTGGGGTCGTCGACATGGAACGCGTTGTTGGGACGATTGCGGGGGTGTTGGGTGTTGGCATCGCGATAGGAGGAGTGGCATCCGGGGTGCTGATGCCGAGGCCCGTGGACATGGTCGGCGCCGGGGCGGGACCTGGTGTCGGTTGACGTGGTATGGTCGTGACGATGCCGGTGATGGGGTCAATAAAAGTTTCCATGTTGCCTGGTAGGATTAGAGAAGCGAAGATATGAGAAGGTTTGGTGGTTGCGGATTAGGAGTTCGCTGTGTGCTCGCATACCGGTGGTGTCCCCACTGATGTCCAGCACCTTGTCGAGACGGTTCTCTACGGTTGACATAGCCTGCTTCAAGAAGCCGCCCCACGAACTCGACGAGAAGCCAGTCATGGGTCGTGTATAGTCGTGTGAGTTTGCCGAGAGAGGACGTTATGGAAGGGAAAAGGTTTAGTGATTATGAGTTTCAGGCTGAGGCTGTAAGTTATTAAACCATGTGATTTAACTCTGTGACAGTTATTATTAGCTTATTCTATAATGCAGCCAAATTTGGCTTTTTAAATTTAACTTATGAAATAATAATAACTTTATAAGATATATATCTTATTCTGTAATGTAGCTAAATTTGGCAAATATATAATAATTCATTATATTATAATAACTTTAAAAAACTTCTTTTACTAATAAACTACCTGTTTAGCTATATTCTCAATTATAAAGAGATATATATATTATAGTTAAATTTAACTAAATTAAAGTATAAAATAATATATATTAGCTCTCAAATATATATCAAATTACTTATAAATTGAAGCTAATTTAGTAAAAATAAAATATTTAACTAAAATATTAAATTTAATAAAAAAAATAATAAATAAATAAATATTATCTCTTACCCCATAGTACAGATAAATTTGCCTGCAAAAACATTTTAAGTAGAATATTTCACTCTATACTATGCTTATCAGCCCATAAGATAAACATACATATTGTAACCCAATATAGGCAAAAATGCCTGTAAAAGTTCAGAGCGAAATACTGCATTCTATACTTTAAAATCCTTATATAAGTATGGACCATATATACAAATGCTGTAAGAGGGTTGCTTTTTAGGGTAACCGTTACGTAGTTCTGGAAGGGTTTTCTGGAAGTTCTAGATATTCTGGAAGACCGTTTTCTTATGGTCAAGATCAATTTTGTATGGAGTATGTCCTCTACGCTTATTGATTTCAAGGTCGGGTTGACGTCTCAACCAAAGTCCTTTTTTGGACTAGTTCTGGATGTTCAGGATTTTCCGTATTTCAGGAAGTTCAAGAAACTAAGACTAGCTTAGTTGAATTGGCGTATCGCTGCAGACAATACTCAATTAGGAAATTTCGTGACAGAGTTAGAAGTAGGACCTAACGGGGAGCGGATTTACTTAAGAGTGGTTTGTGGGTTATTAAATAGGTTTATTCGCTATTCATGATATTGCTATACTAGGAGTAATTGTGTGAAGGGGTATTGTGGGGAAGTGCTCAGGAGTTGTGTTCAGATTGTTCAGGTCTGAGATTCTGAGGTCTGGGGGAGGGGGTATTTATACTAGTGAGGGGCTATCTAGACTATGCTAAATATGGATGTAGCACTAAGTACCTTGCTGAGTCGGAATGCAGTCACGTAGTACAAGTGTGACCTGACATATCAAGAGATCGTCTGACTGCTGAGTCAGTTTACAGTCATGTTGTACAAGGCTACTCTAATTATACTATGACTGCCAGGCTATTTATAGGTTTAGGCACTGTCTGGATAGTCTTCGATAATATCACTATCGATGACATTATCTCTGATGAAGTAGTCATCTAGGAAGAGTGGTTCGCGGATTACTTCTCCTTGTTTGCTGAGGTAATAATACATTGGGACTTCATCTCCATCCCATAGGATAGCATCATCTGTCTCGTATGCTGGATAGGGCATTGGGGGGTGAAGAAGTGGTACATTGTCTTCGCTTTCATCGGATTCGCTGTCTGCATACCTTCTGTAGGTTACAGCACTATGAGTCGCAGAGTTGTAGTATGCTGGTGGTTGTGGTTCATATCACTCGTACTAGGGTGGTGGAGTGGTTGGTTCACTCTCGAGGGTTGTCTGAAGGTACAGGTTGTGTTCTCTGGTCTCTTTATTGTAGTTGAAGTAATCGGGGGTGAATGCAGGTTGGTATTCGTGCCAGTGGTCATTGTCCCAATAAGTCTCATATGTGGTTATGAACTGTTCTAAGTTTATTGGCAGAGTTGGTGATATGATCAGAGTTGGAAGAGATCCTTGGCTTGAGGTCATGTCGGCGTCAGAAGGATCATTGTCTTCTGCTTCATCCTTATCGAAGTTAATTATATCGTAGATGTCCTTTATGGCATATCCAACTTGGGGCATTTACAGGATGTGGTCATCGGGGTGCGGGAAGGTTCTATCTATAGTTTCAACGTACTCAAGGTACTTGTGGTTGAGTTCTTGTATCATATCATCGATTTGGCCATAGGACAGGGTAGCAACCATTTCGCTGGTAGTAACTCAGAGGCGGGGAATAAAGGTGCTGTACTTGTAGAAGAGTTCTCGGTATTTGCGGGCAATGAGCTTCTGGTGTTGAGACATCTGGGTAATGTCTGTATCATGGTGGTGTTCAACCATGTCTTCCAGTAGGTGGCCGATCTGATAGTAGCTTGAGATTTGTCCAATCCGGTGGGCCTCATTAAGTATGTTCAGGGCATTCCATCGGGCTTCCACGAAGTAGAGAGGTGCTTGGCTGTAGATATTCATGAGGGGCAGAGGGGGTGTGACTCAGTTGACAATGGTGTTCCAAATGTCAGCGCGGATGCAGTTGTAGATCTTGGTGGTCATGTTTGTGTGTTTGGAAGTTGTGGTTGTTATTTGTTTTGGTTCTCTGTTTTGACATGTCTTGGGGCTGGGTATATATGTATTTGTTCTAGATTGGTAAGATTCCATTTGTATGAATCTTGTGTTCTGTGACTTGGTATTGACTCAGCTTTGTGCGCTGTGACTTCTGTTTGACTCAGCTTTGTGATCTTGCAGGTGATTTCCAGATTTGTTCAGGGTCGCGTATGATTTCTATAGCTTGGAGGTTGTACGCTTACAACTCTCCCCTTCTTAGCTTTCGACGTCCTCGTCGGGGCCTTCTAATTTTGTTCTAGTGTTGTTACACCATTTGGGAGGTCAAAAGTCCAGTAAAGTCCATTTTTTCAGAAAGTGGCATGCTCATAGTATAGTTGCCTAACGCGTTGGATTCACACGTTAAAGGGTCGTGTATTCAATGCCGTGTGCCGGAAGTGATTCTGACGTCATTCACTGCTGGAGAATTTCCTTGAAGGAATCTTCTTAAATGTCTATGCCTTGTTTCCCACCAGTGGTATGGGGAGAATAGGCTTGCTTTCAGTTTTGCTGTCTTTTCAAAGGGTTGATATTCTTTTATTCTGTCTTGCTGAGTTTTTTGATTAGGTTCGTGATGATTATAATGTTCGAGGGAGTAGTATATGTTGTATACTGATAGGTGTTGGAGTATTTGGATTTCAGTTGTTCAAGGAATCGTATTCCTGAACTAAGTCAGTAGCGTTCTGGAGATTGGTCTTGGGTTCCCATATTATATCATAGATCGGATAACCTTTCCATTTAATGAGATACTCGGAGTGGTTCTTGTGGCCACATTTGTTGAGGATTTGTTCAACTTTGTATTCTTCTTGGTCATTAATGATGATAGGTGCAGGTGGTTTTGTAGTTCGGTTCAGGAATAGTTCATCATCGTTGTCATTGTATCGCTTGAGATGTTAGACATTGAAGACTGGGTGAATCTTAATGGTGTCTGGTAGCACCAATTTGTAGGAGGTCGGAGAGACTTGTGAAATGACTTCGAATGGTCCGATGAACTTGCTGTTCAGCTTTGTAGATGGTCTGTGCTTGAGGTTATCAACTCGGTATCCTCGGATGTCTAGTAGAACTTTTTCTCCAATATCAAAGGTTTCTTCTTGGCGATATTGGTTAATATACTGTGACTGTTGTTCTTGAGCTCGTGATAAGTTCTCAATTGCGATCTGGCTTAGATTACACATTTGGAGTAAGAATTCTTCAATAGCTTCAACTGTAGAGGGTTCTTCAGTAGTTCGAATAAGTGTCAGAGGAGTGTTTGGGTTTTGTCCAGTGTTGGCGAAGAATGGGGTCATTCCAAGAGAGGCTTGCTTGCTATTGTTATAGGCAAACTTGACTGCAGTGAGGTATTCATGCCAATCATCTTGTCTGTAGGAAACATAGTTTCTTAGCATTTATTCCAGAGTTTGGTTCATTCTTTCAGTTTGGCCATTAGTTTCAGGGTGAAAGGCTGTAGATAGTGTGAGTTTCGTTCCAAGGTGTGTATGGAGGGCTTTCCAAAAATGGCTGGTGAATTTCAGATCTCGGTCGCTAACAATGATCTTAGGGAGACCATAATAGTGGAAGATATTGTCAAACAAGAGTGTAGCTATGTCTGGTGCTGTTGCAGTGGTGGTGGTTGGTACAAAGTGAGCTTGTTTGCTGAGATAGTCCACAAAGACAACAATTGCGTCTTTCCCATTCTTGGTTTGGGGTAGTTGTACAATGAAGTCCATGGAGACTTGTTCCCAATTAGCAGATAGTACTGGGATAGGGTGAAGTAGACCAGGTTTTGCTAGTGTTGAGGACTTGTTTCATTGGCAGGCATCACAGGAAGTGATGTAGGTTTTGAGTTGATCTGCCATTCGGGGCCAATAGAAGTTTCAGGAGATAACTTCATAGCATTTATCAAATCCTAAGTGTCCAGCAGTAGGGGCATCATGACATTCGAATAGGATAGTCCTTTGGAGGTCTCAGTTGTTTGGAACATACAGTCTGTTCTTGTAGTAGATAGCATTGTCCTTGAGTTGGTATTGATTGTACTGGGTATGCTTGTCAGCATCATCACTGTTCAGGATTTCTCGGAGTACTTGAGCTTCTTTATCATCAGCACATGCTGCGATAATTTGTTCCATGATGGAGTTTGTAACCAGGGTGAGGGTTTGGATAACTTCTTCAATAGGTGGTCTGGAGATTGCATCGGCAACAATGTTTTCTTTGCCAGGACGGTACTGGATTTCATAGTCAAAGTTGGTAAGGACTTTCATCTATCTGGCTTGCTTTCGAGAAAGGGTAGCCTGGGTCTTGATGTTGACTAATGACTTGTGGTCAGTCAATATGGTGAAGTGTGCTCCTTCTAGGTATGGTCGCCATTTGATCAGAGTGTCTACGATGACTAACATTTCTTTTTCGTGAGTTGCATAGTTGATTTCGGCATCATTGAACTTGCGGGAGTGATAGACCACAGGGTGTCCTTCTTGCATGAGTACTGCTCTAAGGGCTAGGTCAGAGGCATTAGTAGTAACTTCATATGATAGGGCAGGATTTGCCGCTTGAAGTACTGGAGTGGTTATCAAGGTATCTTTCAATGCTTGAAAGGCGGTATCTTGTTTGGGTCCCCAATTTGCAAGATTGTTGAAGTCTCTCTCTTGTTTCGCAGTCCAGGGTTGTTCTTCTTTCTTGCTGTGCTTGGTCATTTGGGTAAGGGCAGTGGCGATTTTGGTGAAGTTGGCAACAAATCGTCTGTAATAGTTTGCTAATCTCAGGAATGATGGAGGTCTTTCAGCTTCTTGGGTCTGGGCCAATCTTTGATTGTGGAGATTTTGCTGGGGTTCACTTTAATTCCATTTGGCGTGACAATGTGTTCAAGGAATTGGATTTCCTTCAGGAGAAATTCACATTTGCTGAGTTTTGCGAAGAGTCTGTTCTCTCGGAGTTTCAGTAGTACTAGCTCAAGGTGTTCGAGATGTTCCTCCAGGGTTTTGCTGAAGACTAGAATATCGTCAATGTAGACAACAACAAATTTGTCCAAGTATGGGTGTAGAATGGTATTCATCAGTATCTGGAAGGTTGCAGGAGCATTAGTTAAGCCAAAGGGCATAACCAGGAATTCGAAATGTCCATAGCAAGTTCGGAAGGCTGTCTTGTAGATGTCTTCTTCTTTCATGGCAATTTGCCAGTAGCCATTTCGCAGATCAAAAGAGCTCATGAATTGTGGGTTGGTAAGTCTATCAAATATTTCATCGATTCTGGGTAGTGGGCAACAGTTCTTGATGGTCTGTTCGTTGAGGTCACAGTAATCAATGCACATTCGCAGGTCTCCTCCCTTCTTGACAACAAAGAGGACTGGTGCACCATAAGGTGATACACTGGGTCTGATGAATCCTTGTTCCAGGAGTTCGTCAATTTCTTTCTTGAGTGTATCGATTTCTCTCGGAGACATGTGGTAGATTGACTTGAATGCTGGCTTGGCATCTGGAATAGTCTTGATGGCATAGTCTACTGCTCATTTGGGAGGTAGGCCTTTTGGGAGTTTTTTTGAGAATATATCTCGGAATTTCTGGAGTAGTGGTCTGACATGGCTGTTAACTTTGAAAAAGTCTTCTTCAGAGTTCTCGGGTTCTCCTTTGGATGGACGGATAGATATAGCAAAGAGAGGGCATTTCTTGGCCAATTTCTTGAGTTGTAGCTTGTTGATGTGGGTGATCTTTGGTCCAGGGTCGCTAGAGTTGAGTGTGTCCTTTTCACCTTGCAGTTTGAAGTGGTGACGTCCTTTCTTGATGGTTATAGAATGGTTTACCCAATCGATCATGGGGTTCTCTTGTTTTAACCATGGAGTTTCAAGGATGATTTCGTTATCCAGGAGTGGTACGATCTGGAGGGTAACATATACTCGATAGTCACCAATTCAGAAGGGTAGGTTGTGGACTTCCTTGCTAATGACATGTGAGGTTCCATCAGCTGTGGCAACTGCTTGGGTTTGTTGTACCGGAGAGGTGAAGACCTTGAGTCTGTTGGCTGTTTCTTCATTGATGAAGTTGCCTGAGGCACCACTGTCTATCATAATTTTAACAGATGCTCGATTGACAAAGGCTTTAAGTGTAAGCAGTTTGTCTGATCCAATAGTGGTGATTTCGGTTGTAGGAGCTTTCCTTCTGTTGGTTCTTCTTTGAGCCAGTTCGTTGACACAAGAGAAGCAATCATCAATCATTCAGGAAGAGTACATTCCAATACCATGGGGGCATCGGCCACTTGATACATATCCATCTTCGATTTTCTTATAGAATTATTCTTCCTTGTTCATGGTAGATTGGGCTGGGGCTTTGTTTGATGAGCCAAATCCTTTGGATCCTCAGATAGTGGGCAGTAGTTCAGGGACTTCCTTGACTATCAGGGTTGACTCGATCTTTTCGAATAGGATCTGGACAATGCAGAAGCCTATAGGGATCTTGAAGGGTATCCAACTATGGTTTCGGATGAGGACAATAATTTCACCTGTATAATCTTCGTCAATGACTCCTCCTTCTACTGAGAGTCCTTTCAATGCTAGGCTGCTGCGACAGCATATTCTTCCAACATGTCCTTCAGGAATTTGGATACTGATTCCTGTGTAGACTTGCTTGACTTCTCGGTTGGAAACTGTAGCTTCTTTGGCTGCGTACAGGTCATATCCTGCTGCTTTTTGACTTCCTTTGGTTGGGGCTTTGGCTGTTTGTCTTAGCTTGACAAAGTCTAGGGTTCTGGTAGTCAGGTTGTTGAGGTGGTGCAGAGTGGTAACCGTTGCTCGTGTTGCTGTTCATGGTTTTCGGTTAGGGCAGGCACTGGCCATGTGTCCTGTCTTTCAGCAATAGAAGTATGCTCTGCTTCTTCTAAGTTCATTCCTTTCGCCTTCAGTGAGTTTCTTGAAGGTACTCGGCTGGGTGGGTTCATGATTTCTGGGTGTCCACGAAGTAGATGTTGAGGGAGCTCGGGATGCTTCATGCTTGGGTTCTTCTTTCTTGGTCCAAGTCTTTTCCTTGTTGTTGAATTATCTTCTGGGCAGAATGGGTCCGGCTGTTAGGATCTGCTTGACCATAGTCTTGATTCTTGCTAGGCACCATTGTTGATAGTCACAACCCACTGGGCATTCTTGTTCTCGGATTTTTCTAGTAAGCCATTCGGGTAGGGCATCAAATAAATGGTCTGCTCTTATACCATTTCGTACTTCATCATTGGCAATGTATCCTAGGCCAACGGTGTTCAGGAGTGACTCAAGTTTTGTACAGAAGGTTTCGAATTCCTCCTTGCCATGTATATCAAATTTGAGGTTGCGAAGTTTTACTTGAGATTCAGCGATCATGGTTTCGCTGCGATATTGAGCAATCATGAGTTGTTTGAGTCCAGGGGCTGCAGGATGGGCTCCATATCCTGGGGCATTGTTTGTTGCATTCTGAGCAACTACTGCAGGTTGGGTGTCCCATGTGAGGGGTTTTTCAGGAAGGGTTCGCCACCATTCTTTGGCAGGTCCTTGGAAGAATGTAACAACTTGGCGGACATAGGCTGTAGTGGTAGCAAAGAGTTGTTCCAGGGTGTGGTCTTGATTGTTTGTCAGAACGCGGTCAGTGACTCGTTCGTTGGTCCATTGATTGGCTTCGAAGTTGGTGTCAACTACACTAATGAAGCTTTGGACTTCTTGTGCAGTACCATTGAAGGTAGGTAGACTCAGATTTTTGGTAGGTTGGGTCTGTTCAGCTAAGGCAGTAATAGTTGCTGCCATTATGGCTACCTGAGCTGTGAGGTCTATAATCTGTTGGTTTGCCATGTTGTTTACTAGAGGCAGTTGAACTGCTGGTAGTGGTGTTACTGGTACTACTTAAGGTACTGGTGCAGAGTGTGATGGAGTTCTTTGGGTCTGTGTAAGTTGCTGGAGTAATAGTTGTGGGTCTGGAGTAAGTGCTTGATAGATAGCTGTCTGTTGCTGTGTAGGTGTGTTCTGTCCTGATGGAGGTTCGGTTCCTTCGGTGGTATATCCGGGATCGAATTCACTGAGATACTCCTCCTCCTCTTCGGTTTGGTCCCCGTGTACTTGGGTTTGCTCGGCGTCAAAGTAGACAGAATCAGTTGTATATCTGATTTCAGATGGACTTAATTCAAAGTCAAGTTCTGGTTCGGTATTAGTTTCAGATTTAGGTAGGGCTGTAGCAGGGCCTGCTTCAGGTTCGAGATCAGGTAGTTGATGAAGAGTTTCTCTTGCTTCTTCCTTAAGAATATGGCGGGCCTTGCTGTTCTGGAATCGGTAGTATAATGCGGTCTTGGTCCTGGTGCAGTGAAAGTCAGTAGAGTTGAGCCACTTGGCTACAGAGGCTTGGGCTTCGTGAGGAACTAAGGCTAGAAAGACTGCTGCTGGTTGTCCTAAGTCACTCAGGTTTGTGGAGCTGATAAAACTCTCATTGAGAAGAGTAAAGAAGGCTTCTATAAGACCTTCTTCATCTTGAATTGCTGGGTGTAGTGCAAGGAGTTTGGTGAATAGGGTTTCGCCTATTTGCTGGTTTAATCGGAGTACTTCTTTCTTTGAATGAAGTTTGTCCCACTTGTTGCAGGTGTGGAGGTCAAATTGTCCTTATACGTCAGGTTCAATTCTCTCCAGATTGTCAGATGGTTCAGAATAAATTCCAGTTCAGAGGTTGGGCTTTATACCAACTTGTAGGAATTCGCAGAAGGGTTTGTAGCGGGGTGAGGAAGCGTCTTGAAGCAGAATTGGATTGTAAACCACTGCTACCAAGTTGTAAGAGGGTTGCTTTTTAGGGTAACCATTACATAGTTCTGGAAGGGTTTTCTGGAAGTTCTAGATATTCTGGAAGACCATTTTCTTATGGTCAAGATCAATTTCATATGGAGTATGTCCTCTACGCTTATTGATTTCAAGGTCGGGTTGACGTTTCAACCAAAGTCCTTTTTCGGACTAGTTCTGGATGTTCAGGATTTTCCGTATTTCAGGAAGTTCAAGAAACTAAGACCAGCTTAGTTGAATTGGTGTATCGCTGCAGACAATACCCAATTAGGAAATTTCGTGATGGGGTTAGGAGTAGGACCTAATGGGGAGCGGATTTACTTAAGAGTGGTTTGTGGGTTATTAAATAGGTTTATTCGCTATTCATGATATTGCTATACTAGGAGTAATTGTGTGAAGGGGTATTGTGGGGAAGTGCTCAGGAGTTGTATTCGGATTGTTCAGGTCTGAGATTCTGAGGTCTGGGAGAGGGGGTATTTATACTAGTGAGGGGCTATCTAGACTATGCTAAATATGGATGTAGCACTAAGTGCCTTGCTGAGTCGGAATGCAGTCACGTAGTTCAAGTGTGACCTGACATGTCAAGAGATCGTCTGACTGCTGAGTTAGTTCACAGTCACATTGTACAAGGCTACTCTAATTATACTATGACTGCCAGGCTATTTATAGGTTTAGGCACTGTCTGGATAGTCTTCGATGATATCACCATCGATGACATCATCTCTGATGAAGTAGTCATCTAGGAAGAGTGGTTCACAGATTACTTCTCCTTGTTTACTGAGGTAATAATACATTGAGACTTCATCTCTGTCCCATAGGATAGCATCATCTGTCTCATATGCTGGATAGGGCGTTGGGGGGCGAAGAAGTGGTGCATTGTCTTCGCTTTCATTGGATTCGCTGTCTGCGTACCTTCTGTAGGTTACAGCACTATGAGTCGCGGGGTTGTAGTATGCTGGCGGTTGTGGTTCATGTCGCTCGTACTCGGGTGGTGGAGTGGTTGGTTCACTCTCGAGGGTTGTCTGAAGGTACAGATTGTGTTCTCCGGTCTCTTCATTGTAGTTGAAGTAATTGGGGGTGAATGTAGGTTAGTATTCGTGCCAGTGGTCATTGTCCCAATAAGTCTCGTACGTGGTTATGAACTGTTCTAAGTTCATTGGCAGAGTTGGTGGTGTGATCAGAGTTGGAAGAGATCCTTGGCTTGAGGTCATGTCAGCATCAGAAGGATCATTGTCTTCTGCTTCGTCCTTGTCGAAGTTAATTATATCATAGATGTCCTTCATGGCATATCTAACTTGGGGTATTTGCAGGATGTAGTCATCAGGGTGTGGGAAGGTTCTGTCTGTGGTTTCAACGTACTCAAGGTACTTGTGGTTGAGTTCTTGTATCATGTCATCGATTTGGCCGTAGGACAAGGTAGCAACCATTTCACTAGTAGTAACTCAGAGGCGGGGAATAAAGGTGCTGTACTCATAGAAGAGTTCTCGGTATTTGCGGGCAATGAGCTTCTGGTGTTGAGACATCTGGGTAATATCTGTATCATAGTGGTGTTCAACCATATCTTCCAGTAGGTAGCTGATCTGGTAGTAGCTTGAGATTTGTCTAATCCGGTGGGCCTCATTAAGCATGTTCAGGGTATTCCATCGGACTTCTACGAAGTAGAGAGGTGCTTGGCTGTAGATATTTATGAGGGGCAGAGGGGGTGTGGCTCGGTTGACAATGGCGTTCCAAATGTCAGTGCGGATGCAGTTATAGATCTCGGTGGTCATGTTTGTATGTTTGGAAGTTGTGGTTATTATTTGTTTTGGTTCTCTGTTTCGACGCGTCTTGGGGCTGTGTAAGAGGGTTTCTTTTTTGGATAACCGTTACATAGTTCTAGAAGAGTTTCTGGAAGTTCTGGATATTCTGGAGGACCGTTTTCTTATGATCAAGATCAATTTCGTATGGAGTATGTCCTCTACGCTTATTGATTTCAAGATCGGATTGACATCTCAATCAAAGTCCTTTTTTGGACTAGTTCTGGATGTTCAGGATTTTCCGTATTTCAGGAAGTTCAAGAAACTAAGACCAGCTTAGTTGAATTGGCGTATCGCTGCAGACAATACCCAATTAGGAAATTTCGTGATGGAGTTA
The DNA here is from genome assembly GCA_003990745.1 of Jimgerdemannia flammicorona. Taxonomy (NCBI): domain Eukaryota; kingdom Fungi; phylum Mucoromycota; class Endogonomycetes; order Endogonales; family Endogonaceae; genus Jimgerdemannia; species Jimgerdemannia flammicorona. Next base: position 1,111 of record RBNI01001153.1, on the reverse strand, counting down.
GGAGTAGGACCTAACAGGGAGCGGATTTACTTAAGAGTGGTTTGTGGGTTATTAAATAGGTTTATTTACTATTCATGATATTGCTATACTAGGAGTAATTGTGTGAAGGGGTATTGTAGGGAAGTGCTCAGAAGTTGTGTTTGGATTATTCAGGTCTGAGATTCTGAGGTCTGGGGGAGGGGGTATTTATACTAGTGAGGGGCTATCTAGACTATGCTAAATATGGATGTAGCACTAAGTGCCTTGCTGAGTCAGAATGCAGTCACATAGTACAAGTGTGATCTGACATGTCAAGAGATCGTCTGACTGCTAAGTCAGTTCACAGTCACATCGTATAAGGCTAACCTAACTATACTATGACTGCCAGGCTATTTATAGGTTTAGGCACTGTCTGGATAGTCTTTGATGACATCACCATCGATGACATCATCTCTGATGAAGTAGTCATCTAGGAAGAGTAGTTTGCGAATTACTTCTCCTTGTTCGCTGAGGTAATAATATATTGGAACTTCATCTCCGTCCCACAGAATAGCATCGTCTGTCTCGTATGCTGGATAGGGTGTTGGGGGGCGAAGAAGTGGTGCATTGTCTTCACTTTCATCGGATTCGCTATCTGCATATCTTCTGTAGGTTATAGCACTATAAGTCGCGGGGTTGTAGTATGCTGGCAGTTGTGGTTCATGTCACTCATACTCGGGTGGTGGAGTGGTTGGTTCACTCTCGAGGGTTGTCTGAAGGTACAGGTTGTGTTCTCCGGTCTCTTCATTGTAGTTGAAGTAATCGGGGGTAAATGCAGGTTGGTATTTGTGCCAGTGATCATTGTCCCAATAAGTCTCGTATGCTGTTATGAACTATTCTAAGTTCATTGGCAGAGTTGGCGGTGTGATCAGAGTTGGAAGAGATCCTTGGCTTGAGGTCATGTCGGCGTCAGAAGGATCATTGTCTTCTGCTTCGTCTTTATCAAGGTTGATTATATTGTAGATGTCCTTCATGGCGTATCCAACTTGGGGCATTTGCAGGATGTGATCATCGGGGTGCAGGAAGGTTCTGTCTGTGGTTTCAACGTACTCAAGGTACTTGTGGTTGAGTTCTTGTATCATGTCATCGATTT
>RBNI01001152.1:0-24066 GCA_003990745.1 Jimgerdemannia flammicorona | reverse complement strand
CACACTTGTACTATGTGACTGCATTCCGACTCAGCAAAGCACTTAGTGCTACATCCATATTTAGCATAGTCCAGATAGCCCCTCACTAGTATAAATACCCCCTCCCCCAGACCTCAGAATCTCAGACTTGAACAATCCGAACACAACTCCTGAGCACTTCCCCACAATACCCCTTCACACAAATACTCCTAGTATAGCAATATCATGAATAGCAAATAAACCTATTTGATAACCCACAAACTACTCTTAAGTAAATCCACTCCCCATTAGGTCCTACTCCTAACCCCATCACGAAATTTCCTAATTGGGTATTGTCTGCAGCGATACGCCAATTCAACTAAGCTGGTCTTAGTTTCTTAAACTTCCTGAAATACGGAAAATCCTGAACATCCAGAACTAGTCCAAAAAAGGACTTTGGTTGAGACGTCAACCCAATCTTGAAATCAATAAGTGTAGAGGACGTACTCCATACGAAATTGATCTTGACCATAAGAAAACGGTCTTCCAGAATATCCAGAACTCCCAGAAAACCCTTCCAGAACTACGTAACAGTTAACCTAAAAAGTAACCCTCTTACACTCAGGCCCTCTGACCCCCTCTAATAACTGGGGCCCAATCTGCTAAATTACCAAAAGTAGCTAAAAGTGATACCTACTACCTAACTTCTCTGTACCAATCAAAAGGCCCCACCAAAGTAGCATCTACCCTAGCCCCAATAACTGCCCCCAGCCTGGTACTCTATGGTTCATCATTATTGTCCTTCCTCCTATCTATGATAACCATCTCCTCTTCTATCCCAACAATATCCAAAAAGCAGTTACCTATACTAAAACCATGCTCACTAGGAAGCTCAACAAAGCCAGAGGGCCCCACTATAGGTACTGGGGACCCACAGGTAACCTATACTGAGTACTTGACACCCAAGGTAAGCCAACTCTCTATATAGCTCAAGATCTACCAAGATAGCACCTTATTGGCAACAGTAAAAGGAAGAAGGTACTACACCAAAATAGATGTACTCTAGATATAGCCAAAGATACCAGAAACTGTGAAAAAGTAGAGAAGACACTGATCTGACACTGATAAAGGGCAACTTATCATCATTACCTCCCTCCTACTACCCTATAACAGGTACAGCAAACCAACCTGATGTAGAGGGGGTAATAATTATGAAAAGTAGACTTAGAAGGTCACCTACCAAACCATTATGACCAGTAAGGTAGTGGAGAAAGGAGTGTGATATTGTACATACTTATTAAAAATATATAATTCAAAAAGAGTAATAAAATATAAAATATTTACTAATAGATGAGAAATATAAATAACATATAAAATATAAATATATCTATAATTAAAAGAAGTTTTTAAACTATTTTAAATATTAGAATAAAGTTTATAAGTTCTATTTTTTTTTTTTTTTAAATATTTAAATTAAACTTAAGCTTTGGAAAACTTTAATATAAATTAGAAATAATATATTTCATAAATATTATAATATAGTAGATACTTAATAGTAGAAGTATAGCTAAAAATGAGTAGCTCATAGTTGGATGGGCTTTGACTATATGGGTGAGACTAACTGGATACTAGTTTTTTATTTTTGAGAAGAGGAGATAAATGAGTTTGAAAGTGACTAATAAGATAGAAAGGATTGATAGTAGATCTCTTAATAGGTTGATAGATGAGATAGAGTCTGTAAGTAAGTCATCAGTAATACTTAGTAAAGAAGATTTGTAGATAGAGTAAGAAGAGAGTTATGGCAGATAGTAAGATAGTCTTCAAATATAAGAGTATAGAGAAGAGCTCCTCTAGGGGAATTGAGTAGAGAGCTGGGTAGTAGGCTGGGGCACTGTATTTATATTTAATAGACTGATAATAAATAGTAAAGTCCAAGGAACTATAAATAATAATAATAATAATAATAATAATAATAATAATAGAAATATGGTAAATTTCTTTATCTAAAATACTTAATTCTTTGAGATTTCAGATATAGAAGTAGGTGAGTTTATAATATATAGTACTTTTAATAAATTAAACCAAAGGTCTAATTTAATTTAGTTTGAATTAAATAAAAGGCTAATTTAATTTGAAATTCCATTTGAACTCTATTTTCAAAATATAATAACTGAATAAATACATATTTAAAATTAATGAACTTTAGCTTATTAGATTCTTCTATATAAGATGAAGCTAATATACTAAAGTATATTAAATTTCAATATATTTTCATTATATTATTATATATTTAAAAATAGGATTAGAATTAGATACTTAATTTGATTTTATTTAAATTGATTATATTTATTTAAGAGTACTAATACTAAATTAGCCTAAAGATTTACTAGTTCTCTTATCTCTTTATTTTAAACCTATTTTGATTTATAGTTAATTAACTTTAAATATTAGAGATACATATTTATATAAGTTTGCTAACTATATAATAGCTAAGTTAGGACTTTTTTTTCTATAAGTTATTTTGTATAGTCATGAGATCTATATATCTATTATCACATAGTAGTTGCTGAGTCCTTCAAATATATCAGATTCTCTTCAAGATATATCTCTTAGACTAACTCAAGTTTATTATAAGCAAGTTCTTATTGGAGTACCTTCCCAAGATCTTATAGTCCTCAAACTTCTTATCTTTAATTGTCTTGTTTTCTCTTAGATTGCTTGCAAGGAAGTGTATATATTGTACTGAGAGGAACTGACTTTATTTCAGAGAAAATAAGAGGGATATTTATACAAAATATAATTCAATGGTTGCTAAGATATAAAGCTAAATATAAACTCAAATAACTAAAACTACTAAGTTCCAGGATCGACACTAATGGTTGTATAGATTCAGAATACTAGAATAATTCAGTATCACATCAGAATACCAGTGCTGGCATTATTCAGTATTACATCAAATACTAGTACTGGCATTATTCAGTATTACATCAAATACTAGTGCTGGCATTATTCAGTATAACAAAGAACTTAGAGCAGAAAGTTCAGAATCATAGGGGCTTTATCCTCATCATCACTGAAGGAGATGAGATCTGCAAATTCATTGTCATTATGTAGGTTGCACATCTTATATATGTTGAAGTCATGCAAGATGATGTCATCACCAATGACATCATCATATTCGGTGGTGGGGAAATCAGGAACAAGGAGATCTGGAGCTCTCCAGTCTATGAGGTTCTCTTCCACAAAATAAGGGACAAATGTGGGGTCTTGGGGAGGTCTAATCTAGATGCTTGGGTCTTGGAATACTGAGATCAGTCCTTACAGGAATTGGTCTGGATTATCCTGAAGGATGGGATGCCAGAAGTCTTCTACTTCATCACTATTGAGGGTGATAGTGGACTGGGCTTCTCTAGCCACCCTGGCTTCTAGTGCATTGATATGGCAGGATGACAGGTCTCTGAAATCTGAGACTCTAACATACTCCAAGTTGGGGATCAACCATGATGCATGCCTGAAGATCTGATGGATCTTCTTAACTATCCTTATTTCATATATATCTATGGGAGTGGTATCTTGTAGCTCTTGGGTGCTGGCCTGGGGGAACTCCCGGCAGAGGAGGTTTTCAATTTCATACTCCTGCTACATTTGGAGGCATTTGGTAGCAATAGTGATCCTTGTTTCCATTTCATAGTGGTAGAGGATAAAGTGATAGAGATCTGCAGTACCCAGATTGATAGTAGGAGTCCTTCTTGAGTGGGTCCTCATGGCTCTTCTGATGTCTTAGAACATCCTCTCTTCAACTAAGGTGCCTTGGTGGTTCCTTGACCTTGAGGTTTAGTGGGCAGTAGACATTTCATTTGTGGTAAGGCTTTGAGCTATTTTGGGATTGGTGGTTCTTGTTGGTTGCTGCTACAATGGTTTCTTGATCCTTCTTTTATATTTCTCAAGATGCTTGTGCTGTGGTCACAATGACTCACAGTTGATCATCATTACTCATCTCATATACCATATGATCTTCTTGTGCTCCAATCTGGTAGCTTGCAAGGAAAGGCTGTCTCCTGTGATGTCATTATTCTGAGGTCACCATTACATCTTCCTCCTGAATAAGGATCTTCCTGAGTATTCTTATTCATTAGTCCAGTTCTGAAAAATATGCTAATCCCATAACCTCTGGCAAGGGGTTGAAAAGTAGTATTAATGGGCTAGTGTCTTCTCTTTATATTTTGGCATAATGGTGAAGGATTGCTCTCTTCATATAGAGCAAGGGCCTGATTCTGATCTTGACCAATCAGTTGATGGTTCAAACTCCTCTGACTTCGAAAGTCTCACAGATGAGTAGTTGCTAGTGCCATATCCCTTAGAGAATGGTCCAGACAGATAGCCTGCTAGTTATAGGATATGCTGTTATGATTCACAGACTGGAACCTTGTGGGCAGTCATCACATTTTGCTTCTCTTGTATAGGTTCATGATACTTCTTGAGTCTGTTCTTGTGTACTGTGGTAGGCAGTATAGTCTCTGAGATTTTTCTAAGCCAGAAGGTGGTTCCCTTGATATTTTGCATATAGAAGAGTCCTTCCGATTTAGGCTCCAGTTTTTGCAACTATGAGGCTTCTACCATATTTCAATACAGTAGGACCTTTTCTCTGATTCAGATGGGTTCTAGGGTCTTATTATTTTTTTCTACATTCTTCCTTATCAGCACTTGTAACTTGGTGATGTAATCTTCAGCCTTCTTTCTGATTTGGTATAGTCTCTGGATTTCTGCATCAACCCATCTCTAAGTTAGGTCTAGATTTGTAGCAAAGGTTTTATTGGAATCTTCTTCAATGAAGAGCAGCTCTCTTGGGGTAAAGTGTGTGCTCTGTGACTATATATCTTGTAGGACAGAGAGGGCAATTGGAAGATAGTTATCTCAATTCTCATATATCTCTGAGATCTTCACTAAGATGTTATTGAGAGTCTTATTGGTTCTCTCTGTCTATCCATTTCCTTAAGGGAGGTATGTGGTGGTCTTGATATATTATCTCATGGAATCCATTGACAAATTCCATGCCATGGTCTGTTGTGATTTGCTTCAGTGTCTTGTAGTGGCAGATAATTTCTCAGTGTAGGAAGTCGGCTATAGAGAGGACATTGGTCTCTTATAATACTCCTGCCTCTATCCATTTGATGAAGAGGTCTACAATAACTATAATATAGTGGTTTCCTGATAGTGTTACTGGTAGTAGTTCAATGATATCCATTGTGATGTGGTGGAAGGGGATAGGCTCAATTCTTGATGATCTGGATACCTGGTCTTGCTGATCTTGTTTCTGTTTTTGGCACTTGTCACACCCTTTGACAAATTGGTACAGGTCTTCTTCCATCTTGGGCCACCATATGGTTCTTCTTGCCTTGTTATATATATTGGTTCCTCCTAGGTATTCTTGCTCATGTACTTCCTTCATTACTTGATACTTCTTGTATTCGGGTATTACTAGCTTTCCTCCTTTTCTGAGTATAGTGTTGTCTAGTTCAAACTATTTCCAAGTCCAGTTGATGATGGTGATTGTCCAGGTTTCGAGGTGGTTGAGCATCCTCTACTGCCTAAGGTAGCTGATTAATCCATAGTATAGCTCCTTATTCATGTTGAATGGTCTTGATGAGAGTATTTCAGGGTGTCCTTGAGAGTGTATTGGCATTAGTGTTGGTCTTTCCTGAGCAGTACTTGATAGTATAGTCATACTCTTGCAGCCTGTAGATCTATCTGGCATATATTCCTTTGGGGTTTGGAGTGTAGAATAGCCAGGCAAGAGCAGAGTGGTCTGTTTGAATGGTGAAGTATTTTCTAGCTAGATAGTAGTGGAACTTGTCTACTGCCCAAACTACTGCTAAGCATTTGAGCTTACATGACTCATAGTTCTGTTCTGCTCTACAGGTACCTCGGCTTGTATAGGAGATGACATATTCATGTCTATCTTTCTTCTGAGCTAGGACTGCTCCAAGTCCTATAGTACTTGCATCTGTCTGCAGGATGAATTCTAGGTTCCAATCTGGTCTTCTGAGAATAGGTGCTTGGGTCAACCTGGTCTTGAGTTCATTGAAGGTTTTTTGGTGCTCCTTGGTCCATTCAAATTTGGTCTCATTCTTCAGTAGCTCATAGATAGGTACTGTAATATTGGAGTATCCTTTGATGAATCTTCAGTAGTAGCTGGCCAGTTCAAGGAAGGCAAGGACTTCTGTGGTTGTTCTAGGTCTTGGGTAGGCTGTAATAGCCTCAATCTTTATAGGGTCTGTGTGGATTCTGGTCTGGTTGATGAGGTGTCCTAGGTAGGCGATTTCTTAAGTTGCAAACTTGTATTTCTTGGGCTTGATGTAGAGGCCATGCTCCTTGAGCTTCTTGAGGACTAGCTGTATGTAATTGACATGTTCCCATATAGTGTTGCTGAAGATGATCACATCATCAACATAGACAAAGAGCCATTTTCCAATCTCATTGCTGAAGACTCTATTCATCATTCGCTGGAAACTTGTTAGGGCATTGCACATTCCAAATGACATTCGCAGGTAGATATAGATGGCATCAGGTGTGATGAAGGCTGATTTCTCACTGGCATCTTGAATGAGACCAATCTGATAGAAGCCTGAGAACAGATCCAGGGTGGTGTAGTATTTGACTTCACTTCCAAGAGTGGTAAGGATTTCTTGAGTATTCGACAAGGGCTGTCTATCCTTCTTGGTAATGGCATTGAGCTTTCTGTAGTCAATGCAGAGTCTTGGCACAAACTCTCTAGGCTTGCTTCCTTTCTTTAGGGCAAGGACAATGAGTGAGGCCCAGAGGCTAATAGCTTGTTTAATGATTCCAGCTTCTTCCATTTCCTTGAGTTCTGCTCACAGCCACTCTCTGTTGGCAGGTGGTATGGGTCTGGCTTTCTGGTAGATGGACTTGGTATCACCAGTGTCAACTTCGTGGTAGTACTTGGGTTCTTGATTGTGGATATTCCTGAAGTCTGTAGCAAGTACTCCTTCATTCTGATGCAGGATCTTGAGAAGTTGTTCCTTCAGGGGAAAGTTTTCTCCAATGGTATATGTGTGCTTGTTCTGGTCCTTGTCTTTCTTGTGCTCAAGTTCAGTAATCTTGATAGTGATATAGGCTCCTCTTCTAGTAGATCTAAAGACTTGTTCTCCTCTCTCAGTCTTGATGAGTTTGATGGCTTCTATGATCTTGGGCTTCTTGATTTCATGGATCAGCATCTGGCCAATTCTGTCATGCTTCTTGACTTTGAATGGGGTGGTGGGGTTGTGATTCCTGACTATGAGAAAGATCTCACCAGTGTAATCAGGGTCAATTACTCCTTCTTCAACTGAGATTTCACTTTTGGCCAGACTGCTCCTGGTCTTGATAATTCCAGCATAGTTCTCTGGCAGCTTGACTCTAATTTCAGTGCCAAGTAGAGTGGTGATCTGTGGTTTGAGGGTAGCATCTTGAATGCTGACAAGGTCCATTCCTATGGCTCCTTCAGTCTTGTATTCTGGGATCTTGGCTTCAGGGTGAAACTTCTTGACCTTGAGGGTAATATCTGATTCTTGTTCCTCCTCATCATCACTGTCAGCTTGAAGCTCTGGGGGCTGGTCATCTTCTTCACTTTCCTTTTTGCTTCGGCAGGTTCTTGCTCATATTTCTGTTGTCAGATTTTCCTGACTTTACTAATACAGAACCAGTAGTCATTCAGGTATTCAGAGCAGTACATCCTAGTACCATGAGGGCATCTTTCTTGAGGGGCATAGCCATTGATGATCTTGTTGTACCACTGCTCATCTTTGAGCTTGGGTGTCTTGTTCTTGTTCTTGTTCACTGAGTGCATGAAGACCTCTATGTCTTCTTCATATTCTTCCTCCATGTCTGGTAGGACTCCTTTGTGAATATTGATAGAGACTCATATCTTTCTTCCTCTATAGTTGATCTGCATCTTCTGGGCATTGAGGTCAATAATGGCCTTGGCCTTGTGAAGCCATTGATTGCTAATAAGGATGTCATAGTTGGTGGCACTTGTAACAATCACGTCTACTGGGATGGTAGCTCCTTCTATCTTGATGGGGTCTTCTCAGATTTTGTCAAGGAGGGTAGCTTGTATACTATCTGCTATGACATAGACCATCTTAGTGGACTCTTCAATATCCCAACCTAGATGGTCAATTGCCTTCTTACTCATGAGGCATTCTCCAGCACTGTATCAATGATGGCATTAAAGATATAGTCTTTGATCTGATATGGAGTATAAGCTAATGTTTTATGCTGGTCTTCAGATTCTTTATCTAAGTTCTTGGATTCTTCCTGTATATTGTGAGCTTCTACAATCTTGTACTCTTGATTCTTGGCAGTAGTTGCAAGTCCTACTCTCAACTACTGTCTGAAGGCAGGGACTTTGGCTAGTTGTCCAAAAGTAGCATTGACCTTCTGTTCCTTGAGATCCTTGTAGATATCATACTGGTGGATCTTGGTCTTGCACAGCTTCTATTCCTTCTTACATTCACTTTCTTCTGAGACTGGAGTCATGCCATTAATAATTTGGTAGGCAGCTTCATCTAACTCTATGTCTTAATCAATCTCCTCAGATTGGGTCTTGCTTTAAATAGCGATAGCTGGGGTCTTCTTTGGTCTTCCAACTGGTTTGCTGTTGCTCTTCTTGTCATAGGGCTTGGACCAGGTTCTGATATCTTCAGTAGCAGAGCTCTCATAGTATTCTTCTCATCAGTGTCACCAATCTCCTTGATGACTACTGCATTGGTTTGTTCTCTGGTTCTGCTAGCATTACTTGGTTGGGCTTTGCATCTTGTTTCAGTCATGCAATTCTTTGCATAGTGGCCTTCTTCTCTACATCTGAAGTATGTGATATTGCATTCTTCTGTAGCAGCTGCAAATCTCTACACTGGTCTCCTGTTGGTGTTTCGGACTTCTCTAACAATATCACCAAGGTGTGCAGTCATTTTGGTGAACTGCTTGGCGAGTTCCTCTACTGGGTCAGCTTTGGCTATCTTGGGGATAGGTGGGGTTGGTTGTCTGTTCACAACTATAGCAGGTATGATACTAGTTAGCTTTGATGGCTCCATCTTGATGCCAGTTATTTTCTCCATTGAGTATTTGGCAGGATGTCTGGCAGTCCAATATCTCTGTGTAAAGACCACTTTCTGATTAAGGGTCAGTACAGCTGGGGTAGACTGGATTGCTAGGGCAATTTCAGGGTAAACTCCTTTGAGGAAGGTTGAATCTGCTATTTGTTCCTTAAGGCGGTCATCATAGCCAGCCAAGACAATCTGGTGGCAGATTTGGATATAGAATGAGTTAGAATCTTTACTAAGTCCTTGGCAGATAGTATTGAGTTGATCCTTGAGAGCTTGCTTGATCTCTTCAGTATAATATATTGTTCTAAGGAAGGCAAGTTTGGCTGTACCAGTATTAGCAATAGTGGCTACATTGAACTTATCTATAGTAGGTCCTCTGAGGCTGACTAGTAGAAGGGCCAATTGAGTATCCACACCAAGGGCTTGTATGGTGACAAATTGTTCAAAGTCTTCAATAAAGGTCAGGATTGACTCTTCAGTAGTATATCCATAGAATGTGGGGGGATTTATTTCCATCTTGTCTTGAATTCTTACAGGGGTGACTCTTGTAGTCAGGATAGTTGTTGTAGAGGTTGTTCATTTTTCAGCTTGAAAGTGAGGGATTTGTCTTGAATTACCAGCCAATGGGCACCAAGTTGTCATGTAGTGGTCACTGAGTCCTTCAAATATGCCAGATTCTCTTCAAGGTGTATCTCTTAGACTAACTCAGTTTGTTATAAGCAAGTTCTTATTGGAGTGCCTTCTCAAGGTCTTATAGTCCTCAAATTTCTCATCTTTAACTGTCTTGTTATCTCTTAGATTGCTTGCAAGGAAGTGTGTATATTGCACTGAGAGGAACTGACTTTATTTCAGAGGAAATAAGAGGGGTATTTATACAAAATATAATTTAATAGTTACTAAGACATAAAGCTAAATATAAACTCAAATAACTAAAACTACTAAGTTCCAGGGTTGGTACTGATGGTTGTACAGATTCAGGATGCTGGTATAATTCAGTTTCACATCAGAATACTGGTGCTGGCATTATTCAGTATTATATCAAATACCAGTGCTGGCATTATTCAGTGTTACATATATTAAATACCAGTGCTGGCATTATTCAGTATTATATCAAATACCAGTGCTGGTATTATTCAGTATTATATCAAATACCAGTACTGGCATTATTCAGTATAACAAAGAACTTAGAGCAGAAAGTTCAGGACCATGGGGGCTTCATCCTCATCATCACTGAAGGAGATGAGATCTGTGAATTCATTGTCATCAGGCAGGTCGTGCGTCTCGCATATGTCAAAGTCGCATGGGATGATGTCATTGCCAATGACATCATCACATTTGGTAGTGGGGAAATTGGGAACAAGGAGATCTGGAGCTCTCCAGTCTATGAGGTTCTCTTTCACAAAATAAGGGACAAATGTGGGGTCTTGGGGAGGTCTAATCTGAATGTTTGAGCCTTGGAATACTGAGATCAGTCCTTGCAGGAATTGGTCTGGGTTGTCCTGAAGGATGGAATGCCAGAAGTCTTCTACTTCATCACTATTGAGAGTGATAGTAGACTGGGCTTCTGTAGCCACCCTGGCTTCTAGTGCATTGATATGGTGGGATGAGAGATCTCTGAAATCTGAGACTCTAACATACTCTGGGATCAACCATGGTGCATGCCTGAAGATCTGTTGAATCTTCTTAGCTGTCCTTGTTTCGCATATATCTATGGGAGTGGCATCTTATAGCTCTTGGGTGCTGGCCTGGGGGAACTTCTGACAGAGGAGGTTTCCTATTTCATACTTCTGCCACATTTGTAGGCATTCGGTAGCAATGGTGATCCTTGTTTCCATTTTACAGTGATAGAGGATAAAGTGATAGGGATCTGCAGTATCCAGGTTTATACTAGAAGTCCTTCTTGAGTGAATCCTCATGGCTCTTCTGATGTCTTGGAACATTCTCTCTTCAACTGAGGTGCCTTGGTGGTTCCTTGACCTTGAGGTTTGGCAGGCAGTAGGCATTTAATTTGTGGTAAGTCTTTGAGCTATTTTGGAATTGGTGGTTCTTATTGGTTGCTGCTACTGTAGTTCCTTGATCCTTCTTTTATATTTCTCAAGATGCTTGTCCTGTAGTTACAATGACTCACAGTTGGTCACCATTGCTCATCTCATATACCATATGATCTTCTTGTACTCTGATCTGGTGGCTTGCAAGGAAAGGCTGTCTCCTGTTCTGATATCATCATTCTGGGGTCACTGTTATACTATATAAATTATATATATTTATATATATAATCTATATAATTATAAGTTTTATATACTTGTGATTTTACTTAATTATATAAATTATATAACTATAAGATTGAGTTTCTACTAACTATAATATATTACTATTATAATGTGCCTAGCTCAATAAAGGCAAATTACAAGGTTGGAGATTGGTATAGTTTGGCTTGAGCTTCTAGTTACTTTGTCAAAAAGTAATAAAATATTCCAAGATTTCTAAGGTCCTTGATTTTTAATAGTATAATAGTCAAAACTAGATATCTGTGAGAAATTTCCTTATTGGGATGAGTTCTTGGGTATAGCAGTAATTATGTATATGGTAGATCAGTAATTTAGCAGTTCTTATATAATTTCTGCTTGATAATCTCTATATAGCACAATGATCTCCAAAAGTATGTGATTTCCATATAATGATCTCTTATATGATACAACAATCTCCAGAAGTATACAATTCCTGGTAGATAACTCAATTTTGCATAGATTCTCCTAAATCAGTAGCTCTTCTGGAAATTAACTTAGATGGCATAGATTCTTCCTACTTACTAGAAATAGAGGATGGTGAGGATTCTTCTCACTGGGAATAGATAACTCAGATATGAATAATTTCAATAACTCAAATAACTCAGATGTTACAAATTTTTCCTGAATTGGCATAATTTAGAGAAATAACTTAGATTCTTAGCAAGTTATATCAAAGACTGACTTTATTTATATGAATAAATCACTTGGAAGTTACATCAAGAGACTAGCTGTAGCCAGAATGGTGGGCTTTCTGAGAATGCAGGTTTCTCTTCAAAAGGTGGTGAAGTTCTTCAGACTTATCTAGCAAGTAAACCAAAATATAGCAACTTATTCCTTAAGTGGTGGATTTCTCAAATAGTGGTAAAGTTCTTCCTTAAACTTGATGGTAAACTTCAGGCATATCTGGCAAGTGAACTAAGACTTTGTATTGAAAAATAGACCAGAGTGGAAAAGAGACAAAGCTCATAATCTCCTAGTAGTGACTTTAGAGCAAGTATTTCTCCTAAGTATTGCAATTCTTTCTGATCAAGTAGCTTTTGGCAAGTATATCTCTTAAAATGTAGTAGGCAGACTTGTCTTTTGCTTTGTGTTTCAGAACTGAGGTTATTTCATTCTTATCTCTGGGGTATTTTATACATTGTGGATACTATTTAATTTCTATATAGCTAACTATTTGTAGCAAGGTATACAGGTCCAGTACAAGTGGGAAGGTCTGGCACAAGTGTATAGATCCTATAAAGATATATCTTATCTGGTAGTCTGGCTATTTTTACAGTTTTCTACAGTAATGGTTGCTGTATTACTATACTATATCATCTGGCTAAGTTGCTAATTATTCATATTATCTGACTAAGTTATAATTCAAGTGATATATTTTGGTTTATCATATCAGCCCCCAGTAAATGATAGTCTGTCTCCAGACTGTCCTTTAGTCATCATTCCATAAGGTATAAGTATCTTCTATATCAATATCTATTCTATTGTCTTTATTATCTATACCATAGTTACTCTATTTCAGGGTTTCTTCTTCTTTTTCTAAGAACAGAATTTCAATAGTATTGATGATGCTCAGGTAGGTGGCCAGGTTCATTCCTCATACATCATATCAGGAGAATTATACTTATATCAGTACTATAGAGTTTTATTTGTAGAGGGTGTAGAGCTTTTCTACAGCAGTGATGTCTCTTCTTAATAGTTCTATAGTGTTTCTAATATATATTTATTCTGGAGCTAGAAGGTTCTACAATTATTCTCTAATTGTATAATGAGTCTGAAGTTGATAAACCTGTAATAACTGTTTGGCCAGGATAAGATTCTCTTAATAAATCTGGATCCTCTAGAGAGTATTGTCATTGACTTTTTCAAATTGGGGTAAGGGAATTGGCAGTAATTGAAATGAGCTAAGAATAAGGATCTGGAGGTAGTTATCAATTCTCTGATTCATAGTACAGAGTGAAGTATATCTTGAGGTAATTGATGTATACTGCTGTTCTCAGAGTTCATCTATCCATACTTTTTAAATAGATACTAGTTCCACTGATGTTATGTATAAGATAAGGTCCTTCCCATTTGGGCTCCAGTTTGGTGACAAAGTTTGTTTCAATCATACTTCTCCAAACTAGTACTTGATCTCTAATCTTGATTTTCTAATCCTTCTGCTTCTGGTCATAGTACTTCTTTTATCTTTCTTAGACTTTAATAATCTAGACTCAGGCTTGATTAAATAACTTTTCTGCCTTCTTGAGGAGGTCTCCAAGATTCTTGTGATCAGTAGTTCTGGTTTTCTTGATAAATATCATTTCAAATGGCTTTTGCTTGGTGGAGATAGCAGGGGTTTTCTGAATTTTCCATAGGATCTCAGATAAGTAGAGGTCCCAGTTGGTAGGATTAACTTGAGTAAGTTTTTTCTTAATGGTCTGATTCATTCTTTCTATTATCCCATTGGTCAGAGAATAGTATATGATATAGTCCATTTAAGGTGGATCTTATGAATTCAGATATAACCTATAATTATGTTTTCAATGAATTCTGTGTCTCAGTTAGTAATGAGTTCTTCTGGGAGTCTATATCTGAGTATAAGTCTATGGGAAAGGCTTACATTAGTTTAGACATCTGTGATTTCTATAGAGAAAGCCTCAGGCTATTTGGTTAGATATTCTACAAATACAAGAATATATATGTTTCTTCTTAGTATAACTGATAGAAGTCTAATTATATCTACTCTCTATCTATAAAAGATGTTGTCTAGTGGTATAATTGGTTATAGAAATGCTTTATAATTCTTCTTTCCTTGATACTTCTAGCAGGTGTTATATTTCTTAAGTATGTCTTAGATTTGTATTCTGAGATTGAGTCAATGCTGATATATTGTTCACAGCTTTTCTTCTATATTTGCCTATTCTTGATGGACTTTCCAATGTTCTTTTCAAATGAGATCTTCTTATGCTTTGATGGTCTGAGGAGCTTTCTTGAGGGTATAGTTCCATGGAATATCCTTCTTCTGGTTTATTGAGATTGGTAGAAAAATATATCAATATTGTAGTAAGCTTTCTCTACTTTGTAGATAATGGTGATTTTGTAATCCTAAAGAATAATAATCTAGTAGACTAGGATTCCAGTGGGTTCCTTATGGTTGAATAGCTATTTGAGAGCTAAATAGTCTATTATCAGAGTGAATCTTTTTCTAATAAGATAATACTTGAACAGAGTGACTGTCCATATGACTGTAAGATATTCCAGTTTGGTGCTACTATAGTTTATCTGCTGATGATTGGTAGCTCAGCTTATATAAGCTATCATATAGTGTTATTGATCAGATCCTTCTTGGGTTAGAACTACTTCCAGGGCATTTTTAAAATCATCTATATATAAGATGAATGACTTCTATAGATTGGGGTGGACAAGGATTGGTGCTCTGGTTATGTGGTGCTTGATTTTCTTAAAGGCTAGTTGTTGTGAGTCCATCTATTTATAAGATATTTATTTCTTGAGAAAAATACAGATTAGGGCAGTAATTTGGGCAAAGTCCTTAATAAACCTTCTGTAGTAAGATACTAGTATCAGGAAGGATAGTATTTCCTTTAGGGTCTTGGGTATCAGTCAGTTATTGATCTTCACAGTTTTCTTTAGATCTGTATGAGTTTCTTCTTTAAAACTATAAATCTAAGAAATTCAAGTTTCTGTTTCCCAAAGTAGTATATCTTGACATTGAGTCTTGGGTGGTTTGTATGGATAAGCTTGAAGAATTCTTTTAGATAATGTAGATATTCCTTGAAGTTTCCTGAATAGATGTTTAAATCATCTATATACAGTGAGGGACAAAAATAGGCCAATGTTATATAATTATTACTTTATAAATTTATTATAATTTAAATATAAATATTATTAAATTGATATTATTGTCAATAATAAAGTAATTATATATCTTTTAGAAAATATAAAAATCTATATTTGGTAAATTAAATATATAGTTATTACTATTTAAAGTTAAATTAATCATTGGCCCATTTTTGTCTCTTACTGTTATCTTAATGTTATTCATGCCATAATTTATATTATAATAAAGCTAAATATTAAAATTTTTTCTATATATTTATTTTGCTATCCTCTACCTCTCTATACCATTTTAACTTCTTTTAAATGATGAAAAAGTTGTCTACTGATATCTGAAACCATATCATCAGTGAGTTGAAGTCTGATAAGAAAAACCAACAGATTGCATAATAAATAGGGATTGGTATGGCAACCATGAAACATATACAAATGGTGGAGTGCATTGATATTGAAAAGCATATGAAATGAGGCTGCCTGCATAAGCTTTCCATTCACAATGAGGTATGGATCATTTATCAATGAGGCATGAGTCATTCATCAGGTGACAATGGGCAAGGCAGATATGGTGAAACAACTTAAAGACAATGGCAAAGACAACAGCTTAGTGTTAGTCCTATAATGATCACCTATCAGATGCTATGGTATGTCATACACTACCAAACAATTACAGAACCACTTACATGAGGTGACTTGAGCATTTTTCCTGGTTTTTTTTTCATACAAATGCCATTATTATAGGGCTAAATACTAATGCACATTTCACCATCGTCTTTGCCATCACCTTTAAGTTGTTTCGCCATTATCTGCCTTGCCCGTCATCACCTAATGAATAACCCATGCCTTATTGATAAATGATCTATACCTCATTGTAAATGGAAAGCTTATGTGAGCAGCCTTGTTTCATATGCTTTTCAAAGTCAATGCACTTCGCCATTCATATACATTCATGGTTGCCATACCAACCCCTATTTGTTATGTAATTTATTGGTTTTTTTTGCTAGACTTCAACTTACTAATAATATGGTTTCAGATATCAGTAGACAACTTTTTCATTATTTAAAAGAAGTGAAAATGGTATAGAGAGGTAGAGATTATCAAAATAAATATATGAAAAAAATTTTAAATATTTAGCCTTATTATAAAATAAATTATGGTATAAGGAATGTTAAGATAACAGTGAGGAACAATAATGTGCCAATGATTAATTTAACTTTAAATAGTAATAACTATGTAATTAATTAACCAAATATAGATAAATTTTATATTTTCTAAAAGGTATATAATTATTTTATTATTGGCTAAAATATCAATTTTATAATATTTATAAAGTAATAATTATATAACATTAGACTATTTTTCTCTCTCACTGTATATAATTAGGCAATAGTGGATCAGGGGGACATAGACTGAATTCATCATCCTCTGGAAGGTGGAGGATGTATTACAAAGTCTAAAAGGCATTCAGAGGTATTCAAACAGTTTTCCTATAACAAGGATGGCTATAGGTCATCAATTCTGAGCAAAGGATAGACATTCTGCTCAGTGACTGAATTGAGTTTTCTGTAATCTACATAGAGTCTCTATCCTCCTTTCTTTAGTATAATAAGTATAGAGCTGGCCCAGGAGCTAATAGAAAGTCAGATAACTCTATTGTCTAAGAGTTCTTGAATGTGCTTCTTTTCAAATATCTTAAGATAATAGAGTATTCTATAGGGTTTCTGTCAGATAGGTATTGTATTTCCTGTATTTATACTATGGTGGTATGATGGGTTGTATAGCAGATTACCATAATCAGTAGTGAAGATATCTTGATATTTGTTAAGAAGTTCTACTAGTTATTGCTTTTGCTGGAGTATTAATTCTTATCCAATGTTGGTGGAAGGCTTTACTATCTCCTGAATTGCAGAGGGGCCTTACCTTTCTTCTGGGATCTTTTACTATTTCCTGATAATTTTAGTTCATAAACTTCTCTATAAGTCTAATTGAGAAAAGGCACTAGATGTCCTATGATGGTCTCTTTTGGCAAGATGATGGTCTTCTAACTCTGGTTGGTTGCTTGGGAGTATACTGAATTCATTTTGTCAGAAAATATATATCCTTTTATATCTAGGTATGGGATATCTTTTTTGGATTCAAAGAAGAGGTTTCTGGGGTCAGGTGGTGTAAAGATTTTGGAGGTAGTCTATTCTCTATGTTATAGGATGAGATTTTTGTATAGTTTGACTGGTTGGTAGTATACTTACTGGGGAGTATTTCTCTTGAGGTGGTTGACCTGAAGGAGGGGTACTTCCTTCATATCTAAGCTTTCAAATCCTTTAGCTTACCTGGTTCTTTCAGTCAATTTGGAATCTTCTTATAGCTGAGGGGTTTTGACTTTTATGAAGATTGCTTGAGCAATCTTCTATTCTCTAATGATTCAGTACCATTCTGTACTACTGTTGTGCAAGATGATCTTGATCTTGCCTATATATCCTAGATCAATGATTTCCCTTTTACAGTAATTCCTTATCTGGCAAATCTAGATCTTGAGATTAGTTAGATGTAAGTTCCTTGAGATGACTGCATGACTAATCTGATTCTGATCATAAATATTCTTCCAGGCTTAATGGATTTATTCTCAAGACTGTGAAGATCATACCCTATATCTTCTGGATAGAATTTGGTTGGAGGTTTGGCCTTGAGATGTAGTAGAGCATACTGAGCAACATCTTTGCTGAGTTTGGGCTATACTTGGACTGAAGCTCCACTAGCAGTGATCCTCCAGATGCTGAGGTTGAGGTGTGGCCACCTGGCTCCAGTAGAGGGATCTCAGAGATAGTTGATTCCTCTCTTTTCTGTTAGGTCTAGGGTTTCCATGAAGTTGGTGGCATCTTCTGCCTATCCTTAGTAGATTACATATCTGATAAGAGCTAGAATATCTTCTCCTAAACTATAAATCTTGAGAATCCTTCTTTCTGACTTCTTGGTCTGATTATCTCCTCTCTTCAAAGTATGAATTGCAATATCATAGCTAAGATGGATCTTATGATATCTGTAGTCTTGGCAGTCTAGGTGTCTTCTATGGTTGCAATACTCTATTGCTTGAAAATGATGTTCTCAATTATTGATCTCTTATTGTCTTGAGAATCAGTATCCATCTTAATCATAAGTTGTAGAAAGAGTAGACAGGAGGTATACCTCTATTTGGATGAAGAGGCCTTATCCTCTAAATCAGTTTTACAACTTGGTGATAACTTTTTAAAAGATGATAGACTGTATAACTATAGTCAGGGGTTCTGATCTTTGGGGTCTCTGTCTTTCTTACTGGTCTAGTAGATGGCACTGATAGCTGTAGTCCCAGAGAGAGTGGAAGACCATTTGGTGTAGACATCTTTCTAGCTGAAAAGTCTTTTCTTAGTAAATTTCTTTCTTGGGGGTAATGGGAATTGTGCTGAGTCCTTCTTCTATATTCCAGAGATCATTGTCTTCAGGTAGTATCTAGTGGGGGTCATCCCAGGGGATGAGTACAGGGACTTCTTCCTCTTTAAGTACTTCTTGTTCAGGAATCTCTTGTTCAGGAGTTTCTTCTTCCTCAGATAATTCTTAACCCCCAAATTGCTTATACTTCTGCAGCTTCAGCTGCAGGTGTTTCTGAAATATGTCTACATTTCTTCTTCCTTCTGTACTTGGTGCAGGCTATATTAGGTGAATTCCTTGTCCCAATGTTCCTAGAGGAGTGCTTGGGACACTTGTATCTCTTGAGGCAGATAGGGCATCCTTTGATTTCTCCTCCAATGGCTCTAATAGTAATAGATATGTTATTCTTGGTCTATATATTATCTTCTGGCCTGTTATCTACTAGGTTGATTCAGATATTGAGTCTGGGATTATTTTCATCTTCAGATTCTTCTTTCTCTTCTATAATAGATTCTTCACTACTGGTATATTCTTCCTGGATAGTAATCTTCTTCTTCTTTGATTGCTCAGAGCTGGTCACCTTAACTCTGTACTTTTTGCCTTAGTAGTCAAACTTGAATACTTATTGACTAATATCAATAACTGCATTTATTTCCTTCATCCAGTTGGTACCAAGAATTATATCCTAAGTGACAGCTTTGGTGACAACAGCCTTCAGAATAGAGAACTGAATGTATCTAAGAGAGATAGTGATGTTTTATACTTCTCTAAGTAGTTGAGTTCAAGCTCTATCTGCTACTATGATGCTAAGATTGGATGGTCCATCAATGGTCCATTGGAGCATATCCAGGAATTGCTTAGCAATTATACAGATAGCTACTCCTATATCTATGAGGATTTTTACTTTTTGTCCTCTAATATCTCCATGCAGATAAGTGATGACATGTCTTTCTGCAGTTTGGATAGAGAAAGGAGCTGGTTCTTACTATAGAATCATAACTTAGCCAGTGCTAGACCTGGTGGTCCTTACCAATTTGTTTTAGACTTCAGCTGGTATTAGTTGCAGAAACTCCAGAAGAGGAACTTCCATCTTAGCTTCTTGAATCTTTTGACAGACTTCATTGTAAATGTCTCTAGGTATGGTCTTCAGGGTATACTTCTTCTTGGCCTTTGAGGTAGCAGATCTCCATTTTCTTATTCTATTTTCTCATCTTGTTAGGCCAGCTCATTTGTTTCAGGAACAAAAGATAAAGGAGTCCAGGGAGGTGTTTCTACTTGCTCCTCTTCATGTTCTTCATCTACTTCTTGGATTCTTCTACTGATTTTTCTGGATGGTCTTCCTATAGGACTCTTCCTTTTCTCTGCTAGGTAGACTGTCTTTTGGGTGGTGACTTTGGCTGGGTACAAGTCCAGGTCACTGTAGTCTTTACTGTTACTTTCTTCCTCAAAATATTTAACAGCATAGACCTTAGTCTTCTTGTACTGAATTTCATTCCTTCAGTTTGGTGGTTCTGAATCTCTTTAGTTATACCTTTTGTTGTCAAATTTAGTGGTATAGTGTCCAAATTGTCTATAGTAGAAGCATTGAACTTGAGCTCTGTCTCAGACAGAGTATTGTATTTCTTCTTACTGGTAGTTTCTATTATCTCTTAGGGGATAACCTTGGCTCCTCTGTGGTGAGTATCCTCTGTTGTCTTAATAACTCTGATTTTTACATATGGTGAGTTTTTCAATCTATCTAACTAATTAATCCAGCTTGAAACTGAGATCTTGGATTTCACTCCTGTCTTTCTTTTCTTTTTTGGCTGACCTTCTTTCTTTGGATCTCTCCTGTCCTTAAAGGAGTTCTTGTAGGGCTTTGATCAAGATGTCTTCTTTATCATCCTTCTTGTCATAGTCACTCCAGATAGTTTCTTGTCTGACATTAAAGAATCTTTAGGCTGTATCTATCTATTCTTTAGACCTTTTGATTTCTAGGGTACAGATATGCTAGGCAATATTTAGAGGAATCCTATTTATATAAGTCATTGGACCTATAATGTCTTAGTTTGTGTATTGAACCTGGCTGCATACATTCTCTTCAGTATTCTTGTGAAGAATGCTCTGGGTAATTCTCTAAGATTCATCTTTATTCCTATATTGGATTCTTGAGCTTTATGGTAGGTTTCATTTCCTGCATATTTTTCAATGAGCTAGTGGACTATAGCTATATATTCAAGCTCATAAGATACTGCTGCTTATATTTCTACTACTAGATCTGAGTGTGGGACATTTGCTGTTCAGTGGAAAATTCCTCTGGCTAATTCTCTGAGGTGGACCTTATAGATGGAAATTTTTCTTTCATCTGAAAGATTCCTCAGGGCTACAATTCCTTCAATTTCATCAGTGAATTCTATAAGACATTCTTCCAGATATTCTGAAAAGGTTTATAATAAAGTGGTAATTTTGTCATTACTTACTTCTGATTCTGGTTCTGGTTCTGATTCAGATTCTGACTCTGATTTACTTTCTGAGCTGTGGAGAGTGAGAGTGATTGAGTATCTTGAGAATAGTATTGCTGACCTCAGTTGAAGTGGAATAAGCCTGGGTATTCTTGAAGGAGCTGCTTTTAATTTGAGAAAGACTGATGGTAAAGATTCAATAGATGAGATTGATAGAACTACTATGGGATATCTGGCTGCAGGATTTCAGGCTTAAGCAATAAGATCTTCTAGTTCTTATATGAGTTCTTCAAAGTCTCCAACCAGGCCTCCTGTATTGTCTGATTGATCTGGTTGGGGATTTCAGGCAATACTAGCTTCTGGTTGAGATCTCTTTGATATTCTATATTTGGTAGATCTTGAGATGATTACTTCTCTTTCTGTCCAAATACTGGTGATAACTAGTTCTCTTATAGTGATAGAGGTTGGTATTGTATCAAATATATCCAGTTTGACTATAGGTTCTTGTAAGCTGAAAAGTTATATCAGTTTTGAAATCTTCTCTGTTGAGCCTTCAAATGTAATATACCTCACTCAATAGAGGCAAATTACAAGGTTGAAGATTGGTGTAGTTTAGCTTGAGCTCTCAGTTACTTTGTCAAAAAGTAACAAAATGTTTTAAGATTTCTGAGGTCCTTAGTATTTAGTAGTATAATAGTCAAAACTGGATATCTGTGAGTAATTTCCTTATTGGGACAGGTTCTTGGATATAGCAGTGATTATATATATAGTAGATTAGTAATTTAGTAGTTCTCCTTATATAATTTCTATATAATGATCTCTGTGTAGTATGACAATCTCCAAAAGTATGTGAATTCTGCATTATAATCTCTTGTGTAGTGCAACAATCTCTAGAAGTATATGATTTCTGGCAGATAACTCAATTTGGTACAGATTCTTTTAAATTAGTAGCTCTTCTGGGAATGAACTCAGATAGCACAGATTCTTCCAACTTACTGAGAATAGAGGATAGTACAGATTCTTCTCACTAAGAACAGATAACTCAGATATAGATAATTCAGATAACTCAGGTAACTCAGATGTTATAGATTCTTTCTGAATCAGTATGGTTCAGGAAAATAACTAGGATTCTTAGCAAGTTATGTCAAATATAGGCTTTATTTGTACAAACAAATCACTGTGAAGTTGTATCAAGAAACTGGCTGTGGCAAGAATGGTAGGCTTTCTGAGAATGCAGGTTTCTCTTCAAAAGGTAGTGAAGTTCTTCAGGCTTATCTGGCAAGCAAACCAAAATATAGTGTCTTATTCCTTAAGCAGTAGATTTCTCAATTGGTGACAAAGTTCTTCCTTGAACTTGGTGGCAAACTTCAGACTTATCTGACAAGTGAACCAAGACTTTATATTGAAAAGTATACTAGAGTAGGAAAGGAGCAAAGCTCACAATCACCTAATCATAGTATAAGAGCAGATATTTCTCCTAAGTATACAATCTCTCCTAGATCAAGTAGCTTTAGATAGGCATATCTCTCAAAGTATAGTAGCCAGACTTATGTATCTTTTGCTTTGTATTTCAGAACTGAGGTTTACACACTCTTATCTCTAGAGTATTTTATACATTGTGATTACTAAATAGTTACTATATAGTTAACTATATTTGCTATTTGTGGCAAGTTGTATAGGTCCAGTATAAGTGTATAGGTCTGGTATAGGTGTGGAGATCCTGTACAGATATATCTTATCAGGTAGTCTGGCTATTTATATAGTTTTCTGCAGCAATGGTTACTGTGTTACTATACTATATCATCTGGCTAAGTTGCTAATTATTTGTATCATCTGGCTAAGTTATAATTTAAGTAATATATTTTGGTTTATTATACTATATTAGGAATTAGATTCAGGTACTATGATCAAATATTTATCTCTTGATTTATTATGACTTCTTTTAAATAAGTAATTTTATCTTTGAATTATCTCATTCAAATTTTCAAACTTTTATTATTTATATATTCTTATAATATATAACCTGCTTAATTATATTCTCTCAATAATATCTCTTCAGCTGCTGGAAATTACCTGAGAATAATTTTGGAAAATAGATTAGAGCTTACTCATTATCTTTAAATAATTTATAAATCTACTTAATAATGATAATTTAAGTTTGAAATATTTAATACTTAGTGATCTATTCTATTTTAGTTATGGCCTTTTTCTTACTTAGTAATCATTCTAAATTAAAGTAGTATTGAAACTCAGTAGAGTTTAGTAGACTCTAAAATATGAAATATATAATAAGTAGATCCATATAATATTTTAAATACTATCAAAGAATTTCTTTATAGCTGGTAGTTCTATTATCTTTTTATAGCTCACTATATATTATTAGTAATTTTGAGAGTTATAGTAGTATTTTGTTGGCTAGCTATAGTTCTTCTTGAGTTAGTTTTAGTAAATAGTAGTAGGGATGATTAAATGTGATAATTTTAATAGCCAAAAGATAATTCTGTTATATTTTATATAAGGTAAGCTCTTTCTTACTTAAGCTTTAGCTTTTATAACTGTGAAACTTTCACTATATTCTAAAATATCAAGACTTTGTTTTCTATATCAATAATCTCTTAGAAAATTAAGATCATTCTCTACAAAAATACTTATATCTTAACAATAGTTTGGTTTTTTGTATTTTTAGAGATAAAGTAAGAGTAGAAAAGTAAAATACTTTATTATTAAATAGTTTCTAGTTACTTAAATATAAAATACTATAGTCTCTTTTTTAAGTTATATATATATTGATAAATAATCATAAGTTGAAACTAATACTCTCAGTAAATTAAATCAAAGGTCTAATTTGATTTGAAATTTTATTTAAATCCTATTTTTCAATATATAATAACTTGATGAATATATTTTTAAATTTAAAAGTCTTTAGCTTATTTGATTTCTCTATAAATAACAAATCTTATAACCTAAACATTATTAATTTTGGATATATTTTTATTAAGTTATTATATTTTTAAAAATAGAGTTCAAATTAGATTCTCTTTTTTT